>CM024239.1:99449450-99597370 GCA_013421045.1 Propylea japonica
TTGTTATTCAAATTTTTGAGGCTCATGAAAAATAGCAACTTGTAGTCAATTAATTTACAGATACCAATCGGAAAGAGATCATTGGCTGAATTATGTGCAAAAGCAGAACATCTCATCGGAACTCTAGGTGGCGGAATGGATCAGGCTATAGCTTTTTTGGCAAAGGATGGTGAGTTTTGAAACCACATTAACGAAAATTAATTTCTTAGGAATCATAGAACGTACGTCTGAGGCATGATTCATATATTATATGACGTTTTTAACTGATACAGTTCAGCAGGAATTGTTTGCAGCACATGACTGTACTGAGCATGCACATGAAGAATTCGTTGTACCTACAACATAATTCGAATCGGTTCGGAAATATTGAACAATGCGTTCACACCAAACGTAAAATGAACTTTTGTCTAATCCGTCGAAACCGGTGAAATAGGTTTCTGATTTAAAATCATAATTGCAAGAGATGCCTTGTGAAGCACTGAGATAGAGTGAGTTTATTGCGATTTTCAATTGCGACTAATTCGTGTTCACTCCACCTTCACAATATCATATTCAAAAATGGGTGATATCGAATATAAAAAATGTAAGAAAAGCCCAGAGAATGAGCTTTAAAGCGCTCGTTCATTGGTGGAGAAATAAGACTAGAAATTATATATCAGACTTGACATTGATACTAAATATACAGGGTGTTTCACGTACAAGCTTTAAGGGCAAATGCAGGACATTTGGTGAGTCTGAATCAGTGTTAGAAATATGACCTAACAATATTCGTTTAAGAGATACAGGATGTTTTATGTATTCCTACAGAAATTTTCAATTGGCATTACTCTTGAATGCCTGCATGGATCTTCATGAAAATTTCAGGGAATGAGTATAGACCAGTGGCAAATATTCGCACATAATGGCTTGCTGATAGCGCAGGCCCGGACTGAGAAAATTATATTCTTTATTCCACATCTTAATAATACCCCATATATTTCTTCTGCATGAGGCTTATTATGAACAACTAACATGAGGCCGCAAAATTTTATTTCGATTGGTTTCGTTTTGTTTAAGATATTGAGGAACAAAAAATTTTGAACGGCGATTTTTTATAGAACACCATGTGTTATTTGGCACTTAACCGAGGCATTTGAATCAAACTCACCCCGAAAAATTTCAAGTCGCTAGGACAATCCGCTCGAAAGTTATCGTTCTAACGACCGGCCGGACGGGTCCACAGACAGAATTGAATTTTGCTACGAATTCGTCATCAGGGAGTCGAACCCTATCGCTTGAACCCATTTTCGGTTCAAAATTCGAAAATTACAGACTTTTGGCAAAACGATAAAGCACTCGTTTAAGTGGATCGAGCTCAAAAATTAGTTAAATCGAATATAAAATATAGGTGTATGGGTTTGTTACGTCCAAGTTTCGATAAATGGGAATTTGCTTTCGGCAATGATACCTACATACTCGTACTTGTGATGTATTGGTTAGCTTAACATACCAGAAGGGTTTGAAGTTAAACCCTTAACCTTGTTTGGGATGGGTTCAATTATTCTCACATTGAGTATCATCGTATTGGAACGGTGCCGGTGGTTGAACTTGACCTGTGTTCGGTACACCGACCCACTAAAATCCAGAGGCAATTGTTTATTATTTCATGGAAGGTTCATTACCCTGTGTGAAATCAATACGTATAGGACAACAACTGTAGGTATTCGATTTCATTATTTAACGAACAGTCTAACAGGTGCTCAGGTCGTAAAAACTATGACCTCTACATGTCTAATTTCTCATGTTTAGAAAATTATTGCATAACGAAAGATACGCTTATGAATACAGAGTATTAGAAGTGTGCAAAACCAGTAAGTTGTTCACGCTTAGATGAAAGAGCATAATATTAACTTTTTCAGGGAAATTATTGAAAAAATTGGGGTCAGTATGTTTTGATTGGCTGGCCAGAAAATTCCTACATTCGTGCCCATTTGAAAAACAATCTAATGAAGGTTGCCAGACACTTCCTATAGGCCATAAAGCTTTTATGGTTTCGATGATGCGATCCTTTTGAAATTTCGTATGAACATTCAGTATATCAGTTTTCTGATTCACAAAATGAATTTCACTTGAATAGGTTATCTTGTTATGGAAATATAGAGATTCTTAGTTTCAATTTAATTTTATAATAATAATAATAATAATAGTGCTTTATTTCAGATCATATTCATCACAAATGTACATGAAAATGAAATGGAATAGTGTCTACAAGGAAAAAAATAATATATCCTATCATGCAAAATAATCTTCATTTCCATAAGGCTCTAACTCAACTAAATTTTTATACAGTTTCTTTTTAAATTTTTTGATATCAGAGATCATAGATATATCTTTTGGCAAAGAGTTGTACATTTTTAAGCATGTACTCAGCTTGCTTCTGGCTTGTTGTTAAATTATGCCTAGGGTATATATAATTGTTATTCCTTGTGTTATAATAACTTTTTGATTTTCATATTTACGAAACATATTGGATTCTTCTTGATGAAAATAACACATTCTTGAATGTATATTCCATATATAGTTAGTAATCCCAAGTACTTGAATGTACCTCTACATGATTGATCATACCTCATGTTATTCAATATTCTAATTGCTTTTTTCTGTAATACAAATAAAGGCTTTATGTTTCCGGACCCATAGAAGATTATGCTGAATCTTAGTTTGGCTTCTATTGTTGCGTGATACACCATCTTCAAGTTGCGTTGACAAATGTATTTCGATGTTATTCTAAACCCATAAATTGCTGTCTGAATTTTGTACAAAGATTTGTAATATGTTCCAGTCCATGATTTATGTCCAATGTATGCTCCACATTCATGTGATTATAGTGTTGTATGTTCTTTTGTTGGTTTTTTTATTTATTGTTATGATTAAGGTTATAGAATAAGTTCTTCGATACCTGTACTACTTGGAGTGAATAGTACGATTTTAGTTTTTTCTTTATTCAAAAGGAGGTTGTTACTTTTGAACCATTCATCTGTTTCTTCCATTTTACTCTCACATATGTTCCTCAATCTGGATATAAACTCTCTATAATTAGTAGGTTGGTGTCGTCTGCATAGTTAATTGTTGTTGTCTTATTATTTTCACTGTCATCGCTTACTGTGTAGTCGTTGATATATATTATGAAGAAGAATTGGTCCAGCAATGCTTCCTTGTGGAATACCCAAAAGCAGTTCCTCCATATTTGATCTTATTACTTCTTCCTCCATTTCCATTTCCACCATCTGTTTTCTCATTGTGAAATATGACCTCACCCACTGCAAGGCAGGTCCTCTAATTCCATATCTTTCCAGTTTCCTCAATAGTTTTTCACTGTCCAAGCAGTCATATGCCTTGGTTAGGTCAAAAATATTCCCATAGCTAAGTCTCCACTTTCAAATGCTTCAACTATTTTATTAATGAATTTGTACACTGCTGTTTTTCTAGATTTTCCTTTTGTATAACCATGCTGATTATCACTGAGTATTTCGTTTTTCAATAAGAACTCCATTAATTGACTACAGTATATCATCTCAAATATCTTGGAGAAACTTGGCAGGATACTTATAGGCCTATAGTTATAAAGTCATTTATATCGCCCTTTTTATATATTGGTTTCACAATTGCAATTTTTAATTTATCAGGGAAAATACCATGTTTGAGAGAGTTGTAATGATATGGGTCAAAGGTTCAATTATTTCTTCTGCTGTTTGCTTAATTATGTGATTTGATATTTCGTCATATCCACTGGAGTGTTTATTTTTAAAGATTTATAACCTCTTTGATTTCTAATGGGGAAATTTCTTCAAACGGATGGATTTATCTAATTTTCAATTTTTCATCATTATTAGTGTTCACGATGCTTTCTGTTGTTGAAATTATACCTGCCTTATGAGGTGATTATTCATTTCATTTGCGATATCTTGTGGATCTCCATCTACTTCAATTTTTTCTGCTTCACATTTTTTAAGGTGTTCACCAATGTCCACACAGTTTGCATTTATTGTCAGAATTTTCAATTAGCTTATCATATTTTTTCATCTTTTGTTGCTTTAGTAATTTGTCATACTGGATTTTGGTTTCACGGTATTTGTCTTTGAAAGATTTTCATATGTGCTCATGACTAACAGTAGGTCTAATTTGTTCTTCATTTCCTTTATTTCCATGTCTGGTATTATTGTTTTGGTTTTCTGCGCACCATTATCTTTTTCAGCGGAAAGCTTCATTAAAATTTTTTAGATATAAGCGATGGAATTGATCAAACTGAGCATTCACGTTGTTATTCGCTAATTTTAAATGGATATCCAATTTTCTTTGTGTATCAGTTCTTTGAAGTATTCAATGTTATTCTTTGAAAATGTGCGTTTGAGTATATAATTTTTTTGTCTTTGGTTCACTTTAAATGTTATTTTCTGTGCAGTATGATCAGATATGTGTGTTTGTATGATATTGGTTGACCAGTTTTCCCCAGCATTTGTGAAAATATTATCTATACATGTGGCTGTTGTAGCTGTAATTCTAGTTGGTTGATGAATTGTCTGTTGTAAGTTATATGATCTCAGAAGATCCAGTAGTGTTTGTCTTTTTTTTGAGTTCTCCAACATATTTATGTTGAAGTCCCCAACTATGGTGACTGTAATATTTTCCTCCATAAGTTTATGCAGTATAGATTCCATTGCTTCTGTCAGTGTTTCGATATTTCCATCATTATAAACTGCTATACATACATGTTTCCTTCCATCCAGTTTAAATTCTATCCCAGTACATTCACAATTCTTTTTCCTAGACTGTTCCTTAATATCTGCTCTCTCTTTGGTCTGTATTTCATTTCTTGCGTAAATGGCTACCCCCCATGCTCATTTTTCCCTCTACAAAAAAAAGTTCGTAATGAAAAATTCGTTATTCCATGATATTCTAATTGTTCTTTGGTTTTCCAGTGCTCAGTTAAGCAAACGATTTTTATATCAAGCTGTTCTGTCAAAATTGCTTCCAATAGTTCCCTTGCATTACCTAAAGAACGTACATTTTGATGTAATATGCTGAAATGTTCATTTTTCTGATTAATTTTGATGTTGTCATACCTCTTTTCGTCTTCAATAGATTTAATATTCAAACCGATACTTTCTGCTTCTCTAAAAAATGTTGTCCCCTGGTGAAATCAAATCTTGAGTATCTAATTCCTGATGGCCAAAATCACTTTTGTATATTTCCTCCTTCATGGTTATAGGAACACCAACTAGAACACATTTATAGTTTAGGTCCTCTTGGTTTCTGGTATTCAATTTCTTGCATAAACTTGGTTTCTTCCAATTTTCCCTTACTCAAAATATATGTTTTGATGTCTTCATCTTTAACATTCTCATGTACTCGAGATACAAATAGCCATAACTTTTTATCCTTCTCATCTTTGATAGCTTTAGATGACTTGAAACTTGAATTCTCGAAAATCCCTGTTCCTACATCACCCTTTCTATTTCTTCTCGATCTGACAGTTATAAATCCTGATGTATCTTCAGGGGCAGTATTATTTTCTTGTTCGTATACCTGCATTTTCGAAGTGTAAGTGTTTATATTCTTTTCTAGGTTATATTTGGTTTTGTTGTTCAATGTTGCGGAATGTGGTAGTTCAGATGTATCACTACTATTTCTATGATTCGATGATGTTTTTGTGGTGGTTTTTGATCTTTGACATTGGGATTGTTTTGTTTACGTTTGAATTGATGGATGAATTAGATTTTTTTACTGTTTCTGCAAAGGATATCTCTTCATTTTTTTGTTACCTTCCAATATTTGATTTTTCTAATAGGAGAGTATTATCTGCATAAGCGCTTGATTTTTCTCTGTCATTTCCTTCATGAGGTTTGAGATATAAATTTTCGATTTCCAATATATATTTTTCGTATCAACTGGATCTTCCTTCTCTGTTAATGACGACTGGTAATTTCCTAACCTCTCATGTTTGCATTTTGCATTTTTCATATTTCCCTCTTTGATAAGGCATGATTCGTGGAAAATATTAAAACACTTCCCACATTTCACTAATTTTTCTTAATGGTTTTCCGCAGTATACACACTCGAAACCGTTTTCTTTCCCATCTTTTTGGGAGCTCGCTTCAGAGTCACTCTCATTCGACGCCATTTTATATTATATAGTTCTGTTGACACTATGGCCACAAAATTTGTAAAATTGTACAGTTGTAGTTTATTCGAAGCGGATATTTTTTTATGGAAATATGGAGTTTCTTCTTTTCAATATTCCAATTGATTTCTATAGTTCTGTTTACACTATGGCCACAAAGTTTTGCATGAAGCTTATTATTAAATTTTGATGGGTTTCGTTTTGTCTGAGATATTGAGGAACATTTTGAATGGCCCTGTTTTATGAAACATCCTGTAGGATCGAGCTGGTTAGCGAAATTAACCTTCCCATTTGGGAATCGAACTTACCCGGAAAATTTCAAATCTCTAAGACAATTGCTTTTGAAAGTTATTGTGCTAACAGCCGGCTGGACGGCTCCACGGACATAATTGAATTTGACGAATTCGTTATCAGGGAGACCATTTAAATTACAGACATTCGGGCAAAACGATTAACACTCGTTTAAGGAGAACGTGCACTCAAGAATGAGAGAACTTATATCATTTCAGGAAGGCAGGTGAACCATCCTTCCAGACTCGTTGAAAGTTTCGGTATGCGAAGAACCGCGAGAGCATTATTTATATTCAAGCGCGTAAGTGCAACTCAGATGATCTCTGACACGTGTATATCTCTTCATGGCAACTCGTGGCTACTCTGAATTGATGTCTTGTTGTAGCACTTGCTCCATGAGTTGTGAAATACTTTAACAACCGCAAAATATTAATAAATTATACGCAAGATTTCAAGGAAAATATTCACCTCATACTACCAGCTTTCCTACTGTAACCTGAGATGCTTAGCGTTTTCCCATTTCTTTCAAAGTTAATGTTATACCTACTCATAAAAAAATCATTTATCCTGAATGACGTGAGCCATTGCACCTTATATACACTTGAATCATAATATACTCCTATGAATAATCCCACCTTGATCATACAAGTAGGAATCTCTCGAACGCTAGAAGCTCAATAAAACAGAGTCAGAGAAATCTTACATTCAAACATCCCCAATATTTTTTTATCCTAAAGAAACAACGTCGAACAAGTCCCGAACTCGCATACGCTTTTCGCGAATTTGTTATTCAAAACAGGAAAAGGAGAATCGCGTCACGTCATCCGTATCATATTTTCGCATACATCATCTGGGAGGATCCGAATTCATTAGCCGGCAAAACATATTTCGAACGAAATATCGTCCTTACCATTCAGAGAAAGTTATGAGTTGTTCCTGGAGGAATCGCCGAGACCATTATCTTGAGCAACGTATATGATGTGATGAATTAGATTTCCAGAAACTTTGCTGAAGTTTGGGGATATACCTCAGGAGTCATTGGATGTGTTTACAGGTATACACCCACATTAAGGATGTATACAGTTCAAGGAAGGTGGCGATTTGGCTTCACTGGATGTGCCGTACTCTGGAAAAAGTCGTGGAGTTATTTTGAAAAAAAAAGGAACGGGAAGTGAGCTCTCATAAATATGGATTGGACTGTTTTTATTCCACAAAATTTTCCAATAATATTTCGAACGAAATATCGTCCTTACCATTCAGGGAAAGTTGAGATTTGTTCTGGAGGAATTCACCTAGGCCATTATCTGGAGCAACATATACAATGTGATGAATTAGATTTCCAGAAACTTTGTTGAAGTTCGTGGTTATAACTCAGGAGTCTGGTGTGTTTACAGGTTTACACTCCCATTGAGTATGTATCCGGTTTAAGGAAGGTGATGGTTTTGTTTATACAGGATGTGTCATACTTTGGAGGAAAATATCCTTACATGGAATACTTTTTTGAAGGTTATATAAAGAATGGAGAGTCAGCTTTCCTAATTTTAGATTGAAATGTTGTCAATATCTTCAATGAAATTTTGTCCTTACCATTCAGGGAAAGTTATGAGTTGTTCTTGGAGGAATTCGCCGAGGCCATTATCTGGAGTAACATATACGATGTGATGAATTAGATTTCGAGAAACTTTGTGGAAGTTCGCGGCTGATACCTCAGCAGTCCTCCGGTATGTTTACAAGTTTATACTGCCATTAAGGATGTATCTAGTTAAAGAAAGGTGAAGATTTTGTTTATACAGGACGTGTCATACTCTGGAGAAAAGTCTTCTTACATGGAATTTTTTGAAGAAAATATAAAGAATGGGAAACGAGCTCTCATAAATATCGATTGGAATGTGAGAATTTTCCTTTGCAGATACTTTGTAGAATAGAAAGTGAGCTTTCCTAATTATTGATTGGAATATTTTTGTTGTGTATAATTTGCCAACATTCTTAGAACGAAGAATCGCCCTTACTATTCATAGAAACTCATGAGTTGTTCCTGGAGGAGGCCATTATCTAGAGCAGAATATACAATGTACGGAGTTAGATTACCAGAAACTTTGTTAATGTTTGTGGCTATACTTCAAGAGTCCTTCGGTATGTTAACAGGTTCATACTCTTATTAGGGATGCATTCAGTTCAAGGAAGGTGATGTTTTTTTTAATACAGAATGTGTCTTACTCTGGGATGAAAATGACAATAAATGATTGCAAATGACTGCAACCAATTTCAGACGACAATTACAAGATTGAGCAATTTAAAGAATGAAAATATATGCACTCACCTCGAGAGTTGAAAGAGAAGGTGTCGGTGAACTCACCCCCAATCTGGTAGCAAAAGGGGCGTTTGGGATAGCGAAAAAAGATTATTAACATTTTCTGCACCGGCTTTGTGGTTATCACTCAGTTGGTCGAGTCTCACTCACTTCACTCGAAATTTCCAATTGGTTTTAATAGAAGAATAGATGAAATTGAAATAGGTGCTTATTAGAAGATGATAGGGAATTTTTTTAAATGATCAAAAACTTAAGTTTGATCACTTTTTGAATCAGAACGCACAGTTCGATAATTGGGAAAAATCTTAGTGTCGACATTCCACAGAATTTAGCAACAGTATTTCGAACGAAATTTAGTCCTTAACATACAGAGTATGGTAAGGACCAAATGAGTTATAAGTTGCTCCTGGAGGAATTCACCGGGACCATTATCTAGACCTAGAGCAACATATACGATTTGATGAATTAGAATTCTCGGTTCTCGGCGATACCTCAGGAGTTCTTAGGTGTTTTTATAGTTTTACACTCCCATTAAGGATGTATCCAGTTCAAAAAGGTGGCGATTTTGTTCAAACAAAATGTGCTCATCTTTGGAGGAGAATCTGCATATATGGAATACTTTTTTGAAAATATAAAGAACGAAAAAAGAGCTTTAATAATTATCGATTCCATTATTCCCATCCACAAAGGAGGAAAATGAAATGGGCTGCTTCAACATATACAATATGAAGAAATAGATTTCCACAAACTTTGTTGAAGTTCACGGCGATACCTTAGAAGCTTTTCGGTGTGTTTACAGGTTCACACTCCCATTAAAGATGTATCCAGTTCGAAGAAGGCGAAAATTTTGTTAATACAGGATGTGTCATACTCTGGAGAAAAGTCATGGAATTATTTTGAAGAAAATATAAAGAATGGGAAGTGAGCTCCCAAAAATATGTATTGGAATGTTGTTATTTCATAAAATTCTCCAACAATATTCCGAACGAAATATCGTCCTTACCATTCAGGAAAAGTTAAGATTTCTTCTGGATGAATTCACCTGGGCCATTATCTGGAGCAACATATACAATGTGATGAGTTACATTGGCAGAAACTTTGTTGAAGTTTGTGGCGATAATTCAGGAGTCCGGTGTGTTCACAGGTTTACGCTACCATCAAGTTTGTATTCAGCTGAATGAAGGTAATGGTTTTTTTATACAGAATGTGTCATGCTCTGGAGGAAACTCTCTTCACATGGAATACTTTTTTGAAGATTATATAAAGAATGGAAAGTGAGCTTTCCTAGTTATAGATTGAATTGTTGTGAATATCTCTAATGAAATTTTGTCCTTACCATTGAGGAAAAGTTATGAGTTGTCCCTGGAGAAATTCACCGAGGATTTTCAGAAAATTTGTTCGAGTTTTCAAGAGTATTTTTGAAGGTTTGTACTGCCATTTAGGAGGTATCCAGTTCAAAGGTGACGATTTTGTTTATACCGAAAGCGTCATACTGTGGAAGAAAATTTCCCACATGGAATAATTTTTTGAATACAATAATATGAAGAATGGAAAGTGAAACTTCTTAACTAGTGATTGAAATATTGTTATTCCATAAATTCGGCCAACAATATTTCTAACACATATCGTCCTTACCATTCAAGGGAAGTTATGACACCGAGGTCATTATCTGGAGCAACATATACGTTGGGATCAATTAGATTTCCAGCGATTTTGTTAGTACACAATATCTCATCTTTGGAGGAAAATCTCTCTACATGGAAAACTTTTTTGAAGATATAAGAACAAAACCGAGCTTTAATAATTATCGATTCTAATATTCCTATCCACAGAATTTGACAAAACTAGTGAGGGAAAGTTATGAGTTAATCCTGGAAGAATATGCCGAAGCCATTATCTGGTTCAACATAAATATAAAATGTGAAAAAATAGATTTCCAGAAACTTTGTTGAAGTTCGCGGCGATACCTTAGAAATTTTTCGGTGTGTACTGCTTCCATAGACTTATAAAATAATGGACAGGGCGTGTGAGAGAGAATATTGACTTCAGACAAGGATAGAATAATATTAGTGCGAAGCACATAACATATAATAAAAACATTAAATATTTTTATGTTCTGTCAGTTTTCCAACATTATGAGAGAGAGATACTGTGAAGGATGGAGTAATATTAGTTTAGTTTAGTCCACAGAACATATAATAAAGTCTATGCACCACACTAATATTACTCCATCCTTCACAGCATCTCTCTCTCTCTCTCTCTCTCTTATGTTGGGATCACGAAACTTAGTGCGAAAGTCACGTGACGCCCTGTCCATCCTTTTATATGTCTATGACGGGTTCACACTCCCATCAAAGAAGTATTCAGTTCGAGGAAAGTGAAGATTTTGTTTATACAGGATGTGTCATCCTCTGGAGGAAATTATCCTAACATGGAATACTTTTTTGAAGAAAAAATAAAGAATGGAGAGTGAAACTTTGAAACCAATGATTAAAATATTGTTATTCTAAAAAATTTTCAAACAATATTCGGAACGAAGTATCCTTCTCACTATTCAGGGAGAGTTAGGAGTTGTTCCTGGAGGAAATCACCGAGGCCATTATCTGGAACAACATACATACGATGTGATGAATTAGATTTCCGTAAACTTTGTTGAAGTTCGTGGTGATAGCTCAGGAGTCCGGTGTGTTTACAATTTCATACTCCCATTAAGGATGTATCCAGTTCAAAGAAGGTGACGATATTGTTTATACAGGATGATTGATACTCTGGAGGAAAGTTTGCTTACATGGTATCCTTTTCCGACGATAATATAAAGAGAATAAAGTAAGCTTTCATTATAATCTATTGGAATATGGTTATTCAATGAAATTTTCCAACAATCATCGAACGAAATATCGTAGTTACCATTCAGAGAAAGTTATGAGTTGTTCTTGGATAAATTCGCCGAGACCATTATCTGGGGCAATATATACGATTGATGAATTCGATTTCCAGAAACTTTGTTAAAGTTCGGGGTAATATCTCAGGAGTACTTCGACATTTTCACTGGTTTACACTTCCATTGTGGATGTATCCAGTTCAAAGGAGGTGATAGTTTTGTTGTATACTGGATGTATCATTCTGTAGGAAAGTATCCTTACATGGAATGAAAAGTGAGCTTTCATAATTATAGTTTGGGATGTTGTTATTCCACAAAATTTGCCAACAATATTTCGAACAAAATATCGTCCTTACTATTCAGCTAAAGTTATGAGTTGTTCCTGGAGGAATTCGCCGAGGCCATTATCTGGAGCAACATATACGATGTGATGAATTAGATTTCCAGAAACTTTGTTGAAGTTCGCGGTGATACATCAGGAGTCCTTCAGTGTGTTTACAGGTTTACAGGATGTATCCAGTTCAAGGAAGGAGAAGATTTTGGGTATACAGGATGTTTCATGTTCTGAAAGAAATTTCCTTTATACGGAATACCCCTGAGCGTTCATGTCTGAACAAGTTCATCTCATCATGATGCCCACGCTGGAGTATACGGGCCAAGAACCAAGTTTTTACTATATTTAGGCTCCCGTTCGAGTGCTTTCTAGGCAGAAATACTTGAAATCAAAAGATGCACAGATAGAAATCTGAAAAGACATTATCTAGCGAAATCTATTCTGATACTTCAGCTGCTATTAAAGCACTGCTCCCATGTCATCGACTCAAATCTAATGTGGGACTGCCGAAGAAAATCCTAATGAATTAGGCCAAAATAACATTTCTCCCGAACCCTTCTGAATGAATCATTTCAAAAAAATTCAAACAGTGAGCTATCAGTTGGCCCAAACGTTTGTAATTTTTTTATTCTGTACCCGATGATGATTTTCTGGCCAAAGTGATTTTGCCCACCTGGTCGTGTGGTCGTAAACTCTTTCACGGATTGTGAAAGAGTTTTGGAATATTAAGGGTAGGTTGGAGATCATTACAAAAAAATAAGCCAAAGATTGAAGAAATTAAGTATCAGAGCTCTGAAGTATAAATCATATGAATTCATTTGAACACAGCTAAGTTCTATTTTTGTCTTCGGACCATAACTTCTCGCTTTTGTTCGTTTTGCAGGACTAGAATTTTATGGTCCCCAACCAGCAATTGTTATCGAAAAGGCATCAATATTCGAATTGCAAAACGAAGTGTGTCATAAAATCTCATATCCGTCTTTGCGAGGAAAACAAATCAGTTGGTGAATGCATCTGAGCCAAATTTTTCTCGAGTATGTTTTCATCTTTGAAGGTCCTTGCACCTTTAAGGGACGGATGCACATTTCTTATTCCAGAAATAAATTTTTCCGCAGCTGCATATAGGCAATAGCTTCTGCATAGAAATCAGTTTATAGTTTTAGAATATTTGAGAAAGAAGAAATTATAAATCCAAAGCTTATTTTTTTACCCCTTGTGAAATTATACAAAGCGAAATTAGCGTTCGCTAGTCGCAAGAATAGATCAAAATCATCAAATTCTTAAAATTTCTAAAAAGAAGTTATACGCTATCGATTGAAATACAATCTGGGAGGATTCTGCATTTCTGAAAAACTTTTTAGGTTTTCACTTCCAGTCTCTGAAACAGAAATAATTAAAAATTTCAATTAAGATGAAGTGCTCCTGCGAACATTTTTTTTGCAATAATTTGTCAAGAGCAAATTTGGTTTTGAAAAAATTGTTGCCTAATAGTAAAACTGAAAAAGGAAATAATTAGAAAGGTTAATGTAACGTTTCGGTGTCTATATCTTCTTCAGACAAACTTGTAAAATCTTCGGAATTGTGTGTTTTTTCATTTGCAGTCTAATTGACATTGAAAGTTCTCAACACATGAAAAAAAAAAGTTATACGCTCTCTACGTATTTTGTTTTCACCTAATGAGTGGATCCTGAAAACAGTAAACTCCAGAGCGTGTGAACAGGGGTTCCTTTTGGTGAAAAAACATTGGCGGTCCAAATCGTCATCTCAATAAAGGTTGACGCTCACTTGGACGAGACGAGACGAGACTAAGCGAAGAGTTGTTTTCCGCAGGCACGATTTGCACTGAATCAAATGGGTAGACGCTCACTTGGGAGGCGCGAAGAGAAGATCAGAATCGTTGGGCGCGAGGCAGATTAGACGCGCACTTGGACGAAGCGAAGCGGTCGGAAGGAACGCGTCGTTTTCCGCTGGGATCTTTTGCATTGAAATAAATGGGTAGACACGCACCTAGGAGACGCGAAGCGAGGATCAGCGAGGCGGCGAGTCGTTGGTCGCCAGGAAGATCTTTGGGGCATGTGAGCGAAATTTCTCGAGGCGGCAAGTAGGTATCCGACGGCCGGGAAGTTCGGCGCGCTGTATTTCCAATTTTGTACTCGAATTTTGTCAATGGGGAAATAAACTGTTATTTTTGAATTTGTGTGAAATGAGTTTGTTTTAAATGGCTCATGAGAGTGTTGGTTAGAATTTTCTCGATTGAGATCTGGAAAAACGAAATTTATATACAAAACGAACAACATTCATGTATTTTGTACAATTGTGAATGTGAATTCAAATCGTCTGAAGGATAGGTATTTTATTATGTAAATACAACAAAATATTGAGGAACCCTTCTTCCGAAGAAATTAAATATCTGATAGAATTGGAAAACTGTGGAATAATTCCTTTGAGGGATATATGATATGCAAACATTGAACTTTCGATTACTACTGGCTTTGTTTTTTTTTAATCGGTTAAAGAGAAAATAAGCATTTCGTATCAATTATTTATATTTAATTGTATTCCTGGATGAAGAACTACGAGGATTTCATTGAAAATTCCCAATTAAAACATGATCATGACCAAAACACGATTCTTACAAATGTTTCATGGCTGACCAAGGCCGTAGCGAAGGGGGGGTCCGGACCCCATTGGACCCGGAATTTTTCTGAAGTACAGGACTAGAAAAATTGTCATTCTGTCATTCGGTGGACCCCCCGAAATTTTTTTCTAGCTACGGCCTTGTGGCTGACCATACCCAAAAATAACCAATGACAGCGCCAGAGATTTTACCGCCCCGGCAAAAGTATATTCAGAATAAATTGAATATAAATTAGTCTGATTTGAAGCTTATACAGGTAAGCGGTATGCAGCAAGGTAATAAAAAATGCAACTCGATCTAAAATCTAGTACTTTTTTCCCTTGTATAATACATAATTTTTTTCTGTGACTAGAAAAATGACGATGGAAAGAAATATAACTTTTCACGAAATTAATCCGGCAGAAAAGTGAGTACTTTTTTCCCGGATACATATATACACTCACTTTTTTCCCGGGGAAAAAAAATAATTTCGAGAAGAAAAGTTATATTTTGTAACTTGCCAACAGAGATAAAATGTCGAATTTTTTCCACGTCACATATTTTTTTTCATTCCTATATGAAGGTGGGACGACGAAGCTATTAAAACAAGATTATGACCAAAAACACGATTCGAACAATAGCTCTACCCTTGTTCATTCGGGTAGTCAGCATGCAGCATGGGTAATAAAAATTTATTGCGGCCCAAAAATAGGGGGAATTTCTTCCGATGGCTGATCGTCGCATCGCTTCGTCCAAGTGCGCGGTCCCAGGCGAACTAACGCGTCGCTTAGTCTCGTCTCGTCTCGTCCAAGTGAGCGTCAACCTTAAACGTTCTCTTTCCATAAGCGAAGAAGGTGGGAGGAAAAGCACCGGAGATATTCGTGGGAAACGATTTTTTTAATACCCCCTCGAATACCATGCATTTCAGAGGGTAAGTTAATAAAATTCTCTGTTCATATTTTTGGACGAGCTGTAACATCCTGAAATCCTGCACATATTCATACTGTGAAACAACCTATGTTTGCATTCAAGAGGTGATTTGGACACATATTTTTCGAAATGTTTTATGGCTTTTGAGCGTTCGTTCTACTTAAACGAGTGCTATATTGTTTTGCCCAAATGACAGTAATTTTCGAATTTGGAGCCGAAAATGGTCTCAAACGATAGGACTCTCTCTGATGACTGATTCGTAGTCAAATTCAATTCTGTCCGTGGGACCGGCCGTCCGTCGGTACGATAACTTTCGAAGGGATTGTCCTAGAGGCTTGAAAATTTTAGGGTGAGTTCGGTTCCCAAATGCTTCGGTTCAGTTTATTACACAGCTAAATCGTATAGGGTGTTCCAAAAAATATGGCCATTGAAAAATTATGTTCCTCAATATCTCAGAAAAAACGAAACCAGCGAACAGATGAAAGGTGCTAATGAAAAGCCTCAAGCAAAATTTTGTGGCCGTAGTGTGAACAGAACCAGAAAATTCATATTTCCATAAAAATTTATTCGATTCGAGTAAAATTTATTTCGTGAATCAAGACTGATATACTGAATGTTCGTGCAAGAACAGAACCATGGAGTTGAATTTTTAATTATTTAATTTTAACATATTTCATTTTTCGAATAATTTTCAGAATATAATTTCGATTGTGCTGAGATTCTGCATTTATACATTTGGTATCAATCAAGTTCCATATAAAATTTCGAGCAGATAGTCTTATTGTTTCACCAACGAAAGAGCGCTAAAGATCTTGCTCAGGGCTTTTCCTATATTCATTTAAAATTGTTTCACTCAGCTCTGAAATTTTGTCTGAAATGAGCGGTAAATGTTGGCATTCTCTCGCCTAAATCCTTTTAACCAGTAATACGCCATGGAGGTAGAAACTTCAATCTAATTCAATTTATTGTACCTGATTGAATAGTACCGGAACTGAATAATTTTTCAGTTCATCAAAACATCTAAGAACCTTTCCTTTGACTGCTGTATCCAGGTTCAATTCGTGCTGAGCCTATCCAGAATATATTATTTCAAAGCCTCTCTGATATCGAGATATTAATAACCCTTATCAAACGTGACAATCAGAGCTTCCCGAGAGATGATTTAGCCGTGTGTCCCTCGGGGTAGTATATCTAGGTGAGGTTATAGATGAAAATGGATTTCTCGTAATTTGCGTGATCATACTTCGACGTGGATGATAACATACAATAGATCTCGGTAACCCAATTAGGGATCGTCTTATCTAAATGGGAAATTTGAAGTGGTTTAATCGACGTGATGTGCCGACGTATGCAAAAAAGATGGTTATCGGAATTATTCAGAAACACGATATTCTAAGTGGAAGTGACGGTCGGATTGCGGTATAACAGGTTGTGAATATACACTCACCGGCAAAATAATCGATACACTCATAAAATCGATGAGGTTTGTAAATTCCTAAAATTGTTATTTAGAGTCCGATTCGATTTTACTTTCTTTTCAATTGTAGGTTTGTTCATCCTTAATCAATTTTTAGTTATGAATTTCAAGAAAACTCGGCGTGCGTCATTTAATACAGGGTGAAACAAAATCTGTTATTTCACCCTAACTTTAGAACCACCGCTGGTGTGTTCCAGTTGTTTCACCGTATGTTCATTCATTTCATCATTAAAACACATCTTTTCTTGACAATTTAGTTTTTTATTTATAACAATAGCTCGATTTTTGTTGAAGATGCAGGGTTTTCAGTAAAATATTATACTACGCAATTTCGCTATGGCTATGTAAGTAATTTCACAGATTCAACCTTAATAATAAATAATAAACTAAAAACTGAGCGAAAACATGAAACAACAGAAGATTCAGCGTGACATGTTGTTCCTTATGCACCGTTTTTTCGAGATTTCGTGCTAATGCATGATAATGCCTGATCGCATGTGGCTAGAATTGTCACGGAGTATTTCGCAGAGGTTGATATCCAAGAATTCAATTGACCTGCTCTAAGTCCAGATTTGAACCCAATTGGGCAAGTTTGGATGCTCTTGGTAGGAAAATTCGATCTCGCGTACCAACTCCTGAAATTTTGCCGCAGCTCAGGTATGCTCTAATTGATTCAAAATCTCAATGAGGACATGCCGAGGCGAATTGCACCTGTTGTCTGCGTTTGGGCTAAAAACACGTTTTGACTTAGACTTAGAAAACATGTTTTGACTTAGTTTCAATTTATTTTCATTATGTCATAATTTTAGGTTGAATTTATTGAAGTAAATAATTGTTTACTACAAAATAAACAATGAAAACTCGATTTTTTCTACACCAGTAATAGAGGGGACATATTACGGCTACCAAATGAAGAAAAATATTCAGTACTAGTTGTGGATAAAGAGAAGTATTCTACTTGCGTATAATGGCTTCTATAAGCTCGTTGCATGATATAATATTTCCAATAAGACGTCTTATTATGAACACAAAGCTCTCTGGACAGTGAAATTTTGAAGCTGTTATTTTTTTATATTTAAATACGAAAACAATGCATTGAAATTACTTGAATTGCCAAGAAAAGGTGAGTGCCTTTTCAACCGGTACTACTGAAAATGGTAGAAAAGTTTTTGAGACATTTAAGTGTGAAGAATCAAAATGTGTTTATTGTTCTAGAACCACTATCAGAGAAACAACACGTACTTCAGTGCGAATCAACCACGATCAAAAAATATTAAGAAATCAAAAAGTGGTATATTGAAACATATCACTTTTCGATTTTTAGGGACCGCTTTAAAGATGAGACTTCACATAATAACAAAATTGAAAACTAAAAGATGAATAAATGATGATAATGATGATAAATTCGACAAGTTACTGAGGAATAACGGCCCCAAAAACTCGATTGAATGGATACCTATACTACTAATATCTGATTTTTAGGGATCACGTAGCGTAAAAGATAAGGTCAATGATGATACTTCATATTAGATTTGAAATCGTGAAGATCAAATTCGACAAGTAAATAACTTACAGCCCCGAAATGTTTTTGGGGAATTCCAAGAAAACGAAGGCTGCTGCTTGATAACTGTGCCATTGTCAATGGCATATAATCATTGATTATTGTTAAAATATAATCGCACTTTTCACAAAATTATTTTGAAATATTCATTTTGCCTAACCTAATCGCTTTACTTTTATTTTAAGCGACTTCCCCAATAGAAGGTGACGAAGGTGTACTCATGAGTATTCATGTTTAAATTGGATATTATTACGCTCTTGCTTCTAGATGAACAACTTACAATAGTAGGTATTGATTGAAAATCTGTAATTTTCGAATTTTGAGCAGAAACTGTCCTCGAATAATTCGGTTGGTTTAATGAGGAACTTCATTCCTCAAAATTTTTCAAAAGTACAAATTCAATCGGGTGAAAATCTGATTTGAAATTTGAATAAAAAAATGGAAGAGGGATATAGGGTAAAACCCGGATAGATGCCCCAGTTGGATAGATGCCCCATTTTCAAAATACCTAACTTCCTAAACATGTAACAAATAATTAATTTTATAAGTAGATGCCACAGTCACCTTGGACCTTAGTTTTGTAAGGGTTATTGTAAAGTGAAGCCGTTTTTCGCTAGTGTGTGCGATCATCTCAGCAGCGAACTTCACAAACATGCCAAAGTTTTAGAGGTAGGTATTTGCCGCCGTATAACTTTTGAATTGGTGACAAATTCAGTAATTTTTTTATTACGTCAATACAGTGTTTCATTGAGTGTACATCTGAGTACAAATATTTTTTGTTTTCTTCTTAATTTATTACAAAAAATTCATGGGCATCTATCCCTATCGAAAAGGATAGTTGCCCTGATTTTTTGAGGTATAGGTGCCCCTTAGGACATCTGAACTAAAACCTCATCTTCTAAGCAGATTTTCGATTCATTGTGTTATTTTGTTTTAAACTTGATTCCTGATCATTTTTGTTGAGACTTATTATTTCATTAATTTATCATGAATGTGTGGAATAATGCTTTTTGTCAATATGAAGAATGCAACTTTTCGTTTAATATATGCATTTGAAATTCAATTAGAAATGCACAATTGTTGTTCATTCAATCCATGTTGCGTAGATAAAGTTGCTGTTTTAAGCATGGAAAATCTCATTGTATTTAGTTGGGATTTTGGTTCACACAATATGAAGGGCATCTATCCCTCCCAGTATTTTCATGGTGGGGCAACTATCCCCAAAAAAAGGGTTCTACAAAAATAAAATTATTTTTCAATTTGGGATTGCTATGTCAGAGAAAAGTTTCAGTATTCCAAATCAAATAATGCGTCTTCCTACATTCATAGAAATTACACATATAAAATCAATATTTCCAAAAATATGAGGCAAATTCAAAAAGTGGGGCATCTATCCGGGTTTTCCCCTACTCATAGTTCTTGATCTATAATAAGCAATGAATAATAGTGACTACTTATCCAGGTGAAAATGAATTATTTCAAGCTCCTTGCTGAAATATTTTAGGTTAGTTATGTCGATGATATTACCTGAAACATTTTGTATTGTAAATAACTTAATATAAGTATCTCTGTTTACGGTCGGCTTGCGCATACTTATCCAGTATTTTCGAAAATATCTGTTAATTCTAGAACCAGAAATAGTCTCAAACGACTATGTGTAAAAAATAAATGATACTAGTCCAAAGATAATGAGGCCTTCTGACCGGTCAGAAGTAAATATTGTAGTTGAACGAATTTAAACATATTGTGAAAATTTTGAGTGTAGCTGCGGAACCTGATTATCCTCACCAAATTCTTTCATTTACCAAATGTATGCAAAAGTAGAGAGTTTTTCTAAATATTTCACAGATATACCCGAAATTATCCATCTTATTTGTTATTTGAATGTAAAAAATTTTGACGTTGGCATTTTTGAGGATAGATTCATGATGAAATCGTTTGACTATTAACATAATATATGTCGGCAAAAATTTCTTCATGAATGTTTTACGCCAAATACATATGTGTTATCACATAAACTTTTTTTTCGTCATAAATATTCACCTGTTCATTTTGAATTATTCTCGCAATAATTTGTTTTCGTTTCGAAAAGCAGATTTGTTGTATGATGTTTTCAGCACATTAATCATACTCGTATTATTCAGATGATAAATATATCTGAGTTGAGTCCTGGGAAATGGAAATGACATCGACCTACATCCATTTGTTTCTATGGAAGCGAGTAACATGAATACATTGTTTACTGAACGTGCATAATATCATTTATATAAAAGCAAGGAGCTTTCGTCCGAACGAGTCCTCGTGAAAAACGATATGGAATTAAGGTAAAACAACTTCGGTTTTCATTGTGTCTAATGAGAAATCGTTGAGCGACATTTTGTTTGAATAAGTTGAACCAACCATTGTAATGAGTATGCAAATTCTGTTTATATGCGTGAATAATATTCCGGCGTTGCGAACTCGTGCTCTATGTTTATTCCGTATTGGGTGATTGGTTTACCGCTCCCTTACACTGATACTAATGGCATGCGTCTGTTACGGACAATTCTGGCAGTTTGGCAACATCTCTGTTAGTGTTTAGTTTCTTGATGCGATGTGTTTACATTTTCATTTTGATTTGACGTTCATAAAGAGAATTATTTTACTGATTTGGTGGCAGTTCATTTTTGCTCATGACTATTCTGGTAATTAAAGCTAAGGCAAAATTACGAAAATGTTGTATTGTATTCAGGAATTGGAGGAATGCAAATCTAACCGATTGTTTAGTACTTCACTCCAGTGCGGCAGTGACATGCTTTTCATCTCATTCTGATGATCGGTTGATTACAATACATCAGTACTATTCACGAGTAGGGGCATCCCTATATTTATATTTTACTCTGAGCAAGCAATGCACTTATTGACATAAAGCAATTTGAACGAATCGTATGAGTTTTTCTTAATGTGGACGTACATAAATATAGCATTGAGATAAAGAAATTTTTCATCAGAATTATTCCAAGAAAATCATGAGCGTAACGAACCATCATATATTATTTCAACCAACCAAATGTGCGTGAATACTATTACGGTAATGAATTTGTTCACTTATTCAATGAATTTTGTTCATCGGAATAACGAACATATACGCTCATTTTAATTTTCAGTAATTTCCCCACAACTGTTGTAGAAATTTTTGGAGCTATTTTGAGGTCAGATTGACTTTAGTGGATTGAAATATCTCAACGATGTAATGCAAAATGCAAAAATAGTTTTTCATAGAAACTTTCAATTTTCAATTCGTTCAAACCTTCTTTAGATTTGTGGGAACTCTAATAAGAAAACTTTGTTTTGTTATATTTGTTATCTGACATTATATACAGAGTATCCAGCAACTAGTCAGACATGGTTCACTGAAGCAAGGAACCTACGTAGCGGACTCAGAATCCAATAATATTTCAAAGCTGAATCGGTTGATTTCGAGTCACAGAGTAATTTCGCTATTTTTGCCAAAACTATATTTTATAACTTCTGATTGGGTTTATATTTATCAATGAAACTCAGTAGAGATGTTCAACGCAAGAAACTTCCACAATATTGAGAAAATGAAAGAAAAACTCCAGGGACGTATCAGGTAAATGCAAATGTTTCTGCCAGATCTGATATATTCCCCACATATACCTATGTCCGAAATGTTCACCACATATATTCGTTTCCTGCAAAAATTTATTCTTCAAACATACTTATTATCAACTTAGGTAATCTTAAAATAATGTTAAAAAAATAATGAAAAGAACACATAAAAATAGGTTTTTAAATTCGACTTTTAATTTACAAGGGCCGAATTCGAAACAACGAGAATTGTTTCATTGAAGGAGAAAAATTTGAGGTAATTTTTAAATAATCTCGATATTTCACCCTATACGATTACAAGAGTTCATAAGGAACACAATGGAATGTCAAAACATAAAATTCTGAGTCTTTCATCATAATTGCATTTCTGAAAACAAAAGCACAATGAAACTTTACTGTGCAGTTTGTATTAACACACAGTGTATAAAAATTATTCTTCTCAAGCCACCTTCAAATCTACTCCATATCACCTTTGATCAACCTTTGAAAATTGCGGTACACCAGATATACGCAACGCCCTGGGCGTATAAATTTCAAGGAAAATTCAATTCAATTTGTTTTCCTGGACTTGTGCTCCCAGGGTATAAGCTCTGGTCTAATATACCAGTATACGCAGCTACTTCATCGGAATAAAGTAATGTATTGTGTCTTTGACATTCAATTCGACGATGAAAGCTATTTATTTCGTTGTATTTTTGTTCAATTCCGTTTGAGCTCTCAATATATTCACTTCAAAAACGCCTGTGTTATTGATGGTAGTTTCAAGAGGTTTTAAAAGTGTTATTTTCATCAATTCTTCGCATTCAAATACCCCATTTTCTGGGAAAATATATTCCTTCAGCAGAAACAAAGAAATTGTGGTACTGCTTATATGCAATTGAGATAATTTCATTACAAGTACAAAATGGCGAATGCGATTTCATTTTGTCGATTATGGATTTTCAGCAGAATATGGAAAAACCAAAACGTGTGTTCAAAGCTAAGACTAAAACTGCTGAAAAACTGTTAAGTGAATCCCAAAATACGAATTGAACATTACTTAAATTATATTTCTATAGACCTCAAAATTGAAGGAGGGTTTAATCTATACGAAGTTGAACAATAATCACTCATTTTATTCCTTAATTTTTACGATTTTCAGATGCAATTATCATGAACAACCGAACACGTACCGGAAGCAATATGCGAAGTCACTTCTCTACTGAAACATGTATCTTTTATGCCAAAAAAAATGTATTTCATTCGAAAATGAATTCATTAATGTGGTAGACAGAAAAACTTTGTAATCAATCCATTCATTAATCTAGTGGATAATAAAACCGGTTGATTCAAAAACTATTAATCAGGCCACGAATATGACTGTATTCCATCAAAGAATTTATACTGAATTCATCAATACGGTCGACCGAAAAATTTTGTATTCAACTCATTCATTAATCTAGCGAATAATACAATAGTTGATGTTGATGAAACAACAATGGACCAGGCCACATCACAAAATGGCGAATGCGCACACGCACCTGCATCGAAAATGGTGTATATTTATTTTGTATAATTTTTTAGCGCTCCTTCTACTTAAACGAGTGCTATATCGTTTTGCCCAAATGTCTGTAATTTTCTAATTGTGAGTCGAAAATGGTCTCAAACGATAGGGTTCCACTCCCTGATGTAGAATCCGTGGTCAAACTCAATTCTGTCTGTGGAACCGTCCATCCTTCCGTCTGTTAGTACGATAACTTTCGAAGGGATTGTCCTAGAGACTTAAGATTTTCAGGGTGAGTTCGGTTATCAAATGTCTCGGTTAAGTTTGTTTACGCGCCAAGTAGTACAGGGTGTTCTATAAAATATGGCCATTCAAAAGTTTTGTTCCTCAATATCTCAGACAAAACTGAACCAATTGAATTGAAATTTTTTGGCCACATATCAGATGCTCATAATACGGCTCATGCAAAATTTCGTAGCCATAGTGTACACAGAACCATAAAAATTCAATTGGAATATTGAAGAGAAGAAACTTTATATTGCCATAAGAAGATGTCCGATTCGATTAATATACTGAATGTGCATGCAAAATTTTGTGGCCATAGTGTTAACACAATCATAGAAAATTCAGTTCTTATATTGAAAAGAAGAATCTTTATATTTCCATCACAGGAGATCGGATTAGAGTGAAATCCTTTTTGTGAATGAAGACTGATATATTGAATTTTCACGAAAAATTTTTTTACCGTAGTATCAATAGAACCATAAAAAATTCAACTGGAATATTGAAAAAAAGAATCTAAATATTTTCCTAACAGTATATTCGATTCGAGTGGAATCTATTTTTTGAATCAAGACTGATATGCCGAATATTCGTCCAAATTTCAAAAGGATCGCATTATAATCACAGAATTAATTTCAAATTATTTATCTTTTAATTATTTATTTCATTTGCCTAATAATTTCCCAAATATAATGACGATTGTTCTGTGAATCTGCATAAACATATTTGTTATTAAATCTCCCTTTTAAAATTTTGAGGTAATAGTCTTATTGCTCCACCAATGAACGAGCGCTCGAAAGCTACAGCTCAGGGATTTCCTTAAATTTTCATTTTTCAGTTGAATGAAGGTTGAACAGTAGTATGGAGTTTTATGGGTACTTTCTAGAATTTTCTATAATAATTGAAATAACGTTTATTTGCCAGCAACAAAAACTCAATACATTGTTCACACCAATTAATTATACAGAAATCAAACAATGTTTGATTGCTGTATATGTTAATATGTCATATGAACAGAGGCTCACTAAAAGTTCGCCTGTTAGTTATTAGTAGTCATACATCTTGATATTATATCACGATGCCTGTCACTGATCTTGTCAGAATAGAATAGAGTTTATTTAGTAATAAATTAGATTTGTCTCGGAATATCGATATTTGGAATCGGCGTCATTTGGTGAGAAGATGAGATATTTTTAAACGCATCTGCAGAATAACTTCCATATATTTTCCTCAAAAAACAGCGCTTCAAAGTTGAAAATATTCGGTGAAAATTTTTCAATACTAATACTACTACTGTCTTTTTTACTGTTGGTAGATTCTATTTTTGTTGATCATTTTTAATCATTGGCATCCCCTCCTACTGCATGCATGAAAAAAACGGATCTTAGGATATTTTATTCTGAAAAAGATGAGAAAAACACAAAAAATGTGGGATTTCAAAAAAAATCTTCAAAACTCAATATCTCAATAACGGTGGAATTTCGAATAACAAATTATAGGACCAAATTCATCAGAAATGACCTTAGTAAGTAATAAGTAATAACGTTCTTCAATATTCAGTACGACTTACCCTGTAACACTGTATAATGGTTTGAAGGCTTTTTGATGAACGCCATTTCATAATTTTTACGGTTATTTTGAATGTATGAGTTTCCTCATCAATACAGTGACCAACTTTGAACTTGACATGTAACCTCAAACTGTCACAAGGGTCCATTTGTGCCTGAAATGAGAACAGGCTCATTTTGGAAACTAAATGCATCGACATTAAAAAAATTGGACGAATCAATGTGCACAGAAGTCATATATCATAGGAAGATCTTTTGTTTTCTAAAAATGCAACAATAATTGTGAATATATCTGATATTTTCATCGATAATTAAACCAAAATATTTTATGACTCGTGATATCGAAATATGGATTTGCCCAACGATCTTCAACTCTCCCCAACCAGGGATCTAGTTCTTATTTGAGGCAAATGTAACATATTCAGTTTTTCTTGTATTCAATGTGAGTTTATTATTTATGTGAACATTTTTCATGTGAAAATACTTATATTCCTCATATTTGCATAGCTTTCCTCAACTTAATACCCATCTGGAAATATCATATATTCAGAATTTATCGTTGGTGATGTAGCCGCATATACTCACTATCCAACCCTAAGTTGTCAACAGGGACTTCAGAAAAATACTTAAAAATTCCGGAAGCGTTTCGTTTTACTGCAGTTCAAAGTTATCGCCCAATTGAGTTAGCCAGGCAGTTTTCTTCTTGCATCTCGCGTATGAATTCGAAATATATTCAGCCTCTTAGTCTTTGACATAGTTGCCTTGGGGACATATTCTATTTTGGGAGTTGATCCTTAAAGGAGGGAGTACTTTTGACTTATGCTTCCTTCTTTGTGTACTTTGCGACTTAAGGAGATGGAAACAGCTGAGAGTTTTATTGATGGCATCAGCACTGAATATGAATTTGGGATGTTTGCAATAAATTTGTTCCTACAGCAAGTTTCAATACTGTTCCGAACTAATTCAAGACTGATTTAAGTTACTAATCCAAGTTCAGAACTTTGAATAGATAATTCAACAGTGTTTTAACGAAAATCGAATTTTATTTTAAGTGAAATCATTGTGGTTTTTATATTTCACTATTTTCAGTGATCAATAGAATTACTATAAGGATACGAGGTATCTGAACTAATTCTTGTTGAAAAATCTCAAGAATTTCTCGGGAAATATCACCGTTGGTATTTGTTGATAGATGGTTTTTTTATTCAACTTGATGACATTGTTGTGATGTACTGTGTTCAACTGAAATGTACACAAATAAGCGATTAAATAAATAAGAACAATGAATGATGAGGTAACAGTATACTCAGTGAAGATGTTTTGATTTTTGAATCGAGTGTGACGGATGATAGTTAAAAATGCGTGCACATTAAAACAATAATTATAAGGACGAATAACGTGCCATATATTATTTATTACTAAGCAAATCAATTCAGATCGATTATATTTGAGATGGAATTGCATATTTGTCCGTAACGTCAGTAAATTTTCATTTCTGAAATCGATTCAGTATATTTCGTACCCTTTGCTGGTCTGAACATATTACTCCTACATTAAGGTTGTTTCATCAAAGAAACAAAAATAGCTAGTACTGAAGTAAAGTACGAAGCTTCGGTGCTAAATCGTATTAGAATAACTGTTATTCAAGTTTTAGTATCTTGAACTATTGGATTCATTTTATACATACATCATTATACATTATACATTAATTCAATTTTCATTTTTCAATTCATTATTGTAGAAATAAAGCTTAATTTTTCTCAAATATCAGAACTGAAAAAAATTTCATATTTCTGCGAAAACATTACTTCGTATGGATCTGGAGATGGCATATTCGGTATATTTATACCTGAAAGGAGGTGCCATTTCGTTTTAAGTTCCAAGAAAGTGCTTATGAGTCCTAATAAGGACGAAATAGCCATCCATAGGTGCTCTGTTCGATACCACTTCCTTGCATTTTGCCTTGAACAAGGGCGAGATTAGCTCCGAAGTATGAGCTTAATATTGGTTGATTTCAATCGATTCATATTATTCTCTACTTTCATCTTCTTCTCATCAAATTTTTCCATCTATTGTTTTCATTTGAATGAGACACATTTGAACATTTCGGAGCTTGAAACAATTTCAAATACTTGACATTGAGATTGGGATAACTCAACCTCCTTCGAGAACAATGATCAACAGCACAAAAAAGCATTAATAATACCTACAACAAGTGAAGATTGAAAATAATGAAATCAAACAACATAAATGAAATTCATCAACAGTAAAAAAATATAATAGTATTTAAATGAATAATAGTATTTAAAATTATTTTTTCAAGCTCCATCGAAATGTCCAAAAATAGAGAGAGTGTTCCATTTGAATGAAAACATCCCCGAAATAATATTTTCACAGAAATAAAAAATCTTCTTCAGGAGAAAGGTTCTATCATTATTTCTAAAATGCATATTTCGAGAAATAACCACTAACTATGAAAAGTCTATGAAAAGTCTATAAAGTGTGGTCCTCGTTATTGAGTTTTTTTAAAAAAATAGCCACTATAATTCTTAATATACCTAATTGAATGGAAGGATTTTTCGGTATCTTCACGACCATCAGAAGGGAATTTTATCTATGTTCAAGTCGAGTGCATCATTCAGAAACTGAGTTTCCTGAAAGCTCTCCGAATTTTCCAAATGATATGAAAAAAATCACTCAACTCGAGATGTTGTGGTAAAACTTGTCTAAATAAAACAGTGGAAGGCTATTCGCTTTCCATTAGGAAACAGAAAAGTCAGTTTAGAAAGAAAATACGATGCAGAGGACTCCGCAACAACCCTGACACCTCAATGATTAATGACACTTGTCGATAACCTCGTTTGTTTTCTCGATGGTCCATTTCCTACATCGGGGTCTTTCGATCAAACATCCATAATAAATATGATTCTTTCAAACATTAGAGTTCGTGAGGGGAAAGCTTGACAGCATATAAAGTTAGGGCTACTTCTTTTCAGGGACGTACCAACTTCTTCGTTAGAGATCTTCGTGAAATGGGTCGGGCATTTAGGGGGCAGAAATCCATCTGATTACTTCATGAGTATAATTCACATTTTTGTAGGGCTTGAATCTTTTCAGGAAATTCATTAGTAATGAAGGTTTGTTCAATTGATGTCCAAGTTTCAGGAAAGCCTTACTTCAATGAATTGCGCTGGAATGATATTTAGCGATAATTTCGTTTGTTTTCTCGTAGATCCATTCCCTATATCAGGGTCTTTCGATGAAGCATCCATAATGAATATGATTCTTTCAAATACTAGAGTTTGTGAGGGGAAATCTTGATAGCATATAAAGTTAGGGCTACTTCTTTTCAGTTCAGTTCGAATGAGTCGGGCATCTGATCTTCGAGGTAGAAATCTAGCTGATTAGTTCATGAATAATATGAATTAAATTGGTCTGGCTTGAATCTTTCCAGGAAATTTGTTAGTTATCAAATTTTTTTTAATTAATGTCCTAGCTTCAGAAAGAACATACTTCAATGCAATGTATAGATAGGGTAATATGTCTACTGCAACACCTTTCCATTATATTTCAGGTACATTAACAGTGAAATGATTGCATTCAACCATATGAAAATCTACAAAAATTCATTGAACTATACTCAAAACTAACCTGCTGTATATAAATGGTTACCTATAAAAAAAATCATCACAGGTCGTAAAAGTCCTATTATCATAAAAATGTTTGGAATACATTGATCGAATACAAGGGAAATAGCAATAAAGAAAAACTCTGGACAACATTTTTGGAGCATTGATGGACAACTTTTTGGAGTTCTGGACAACCATTCCAAAGTTTGGACAAAAATTACAGAATAACATTCTATCACTTAAACTTGAAAAATGCAAGTTTCAATCTATTATGAATGATTAAACGAAGCATCTGAAGAAGCTCCTGGATTCAGAGCAGCATTTTTTGAATATGGAAGAAATTTAAGAAAAAGTATAAATTCCATTGCAATTCGAGGCACAGAAGTGATTTTTCTATTATTTATTACATTCTTATGGCTTTTCTGCTTCCTTCGGTTTATTCTTTTCGATGCAATCTGAAGATGTCCAACCAGATTAAAGGAACAAAGAATATTTGTTTCTATGAAAAAAAGAGTAGATAGAGATTTTTACCGAGATTTTTTCTCTCTGCTCTTATACCATATGCAGAAATGTATGCTGCCTTGTTCACACTTTGCTCTGCTAATCTTGTGAAGTAAGTAAACATGCAAAGTTGTCTGATATTAGAGAAATTTTGTAAAGGTATATCTGAAGAGATTTCGTCCAGAATTTTTCATACAGCCAACATATAGACTCACTGAAAAGGTAAAACTTCAAATGAAAGTATTTAAAATGGCAGCTGAAGTTCTATCAGAATCTGCTGTTGAAAATAATTATGTTTTTGATTACCTCCCCTAAAAAACCTATCCCCAGATTTTTTTCTGATTGCACTCTTACTTGTTTTCGTTGGAATGATTTCCCAGTAAAAAAGTATTTTGGAATAATGTTCAATCATTTCACACGTAAATTCAACCCCCAAAAAGAAAAGCTATGAATAATGGCTCATTCACCATTTTGCGATTTAAGTCTTGTGACCTATTTTGGAGTCGCATGATATTCAATACCTACGATGAACAAAACATTAACACCTTGAATTATAATAAAATAGCTTAAAAATCTAGACAATTAAATGAGGTGTCAGAAAAAATGAAGTGGATATGCCAAAATTCAACTTTATTATTTTTGAAGTTTGAATCTACGAAAATGATAAAAAGTTGTTTTGACATATGTTTTCCTTGAGAATGGTGTTCAAATAAAATATCTGTGATGCTTTTTTAGGGGAGGTAATCAGAAACAAAATTTCAACGATAGATTCGGATGGAGTTTTTGCTGCCAATTAATAGTTATTTAATCAACTAGGTTATTAAAGAGAGCCGCTAATGGTATCGAACTATTAACGTGTTCGCTCCACTCACGTGTTAAAATATCTTGACCATTAGCGGCTCTCTTTAATAACCTAGTCGCTTGATTCATATCCGAGTTGATTACAAGATTCTTCCGACGATGAATTGTGTATAAGTATTAAATTGTTTATAAAATTCTTGATTGAAATAGATTCTCATTTTGTTAAGGACATACATTTGAAATAATGTAATTTCTGTTTCTTTGTTCCAGTAAAGTTTTGACATTTCTCGTAGTACTTCTGAATACTTCAAGAACGGTTGCCATGAGTATTGCACATTAAAATAGCATGAATTGAGCATTAAAATGGGTCATTAATGTTCAATTTCGTACATATTAAAATCACCTTTCATTTCGAGGTCGGCGGAAAAATACGTTTCGTTCGAACTCCGCCATGTCTAGGAGCCGAAATATTGAGTGTATGGAACATCTTGGAACACCTTGTATATTTCAGACAAAAATTGATTTCGACAAAAAAATTAAATAAAGTCACCCTATAAAATGTTCCATTATGAACACTTCCAAATACGCACAAACGAAAGAACCAGTGTGCGAGCTGACCCACTGTTACTCCACCCTCACATAAATCATTTGGCAGTTCTCTAATCCGTTCCTGCCCTCTCAATCTCAATTGAGACTCGGAAGTCGGGTTCCTTATATTTTTAGCCGGAATTGAATCTCGCGAATCTCTCGAGTGCCGCCATAGTCCAACGGAGGAAATAAATTTTCATTTCGATCGAATGAATCCGGCGATGAGGATAAAAACATACCTAATACCATAACACAACTTCCCTGCGCTTTATTGTCCTTTTACGAGCGAAATCTGGAGGACCCTCCATAACGTGGATTGAATTTCACCGGAGCAATTACCTCGTTTTCAGGAGAAGAAAGACTCCGCTTTAATGCCGATTTTTCGTACTTGGTGGACATTTTCCATCGTGTGAAGTAGAAATGAACTGAAATTATAACAAAATGAATTGAAAGGCTTTGCCTTTTTCTCTAAAAATAAATTGAAATGCGGATATTATGCAAAAAATTCATTTTATTGAAAATAATGCATAAATATTACAAAAACTAAATATTCGACAATGAGTATTAAAACATACTTAATATCATAACACAACTTCTCTGCAGCTTTATTGCCTTTTAAAGAGCAAAATCTGAAGAACCCTCCATAACGTGGATTGGATTCCACCGGAGCAATTACCTCGTTTTTAGACCTAGAAAGACTTTCCTTTAACGCCGACTTTTCGTACTTAGTTCAATCGTGTTTGAGTGTGTCGAAATGAACTGAAATAATAACATAATAATTTGAGTATTCTCATTTTTTGTGAAAATAAGATGTAATGGAGGATATTATGAAGAAGTAAAGTAAGTAAAAAAAAATAGTACAAAAACAAAATTTTTGATGATGAATACAAAAATATATTATACCTAATACCATAACACAACTTATCTGCAGCTTTATTGTCCTTTTACGAGCGAAATCTGAAGGACTCTCCATAACGTGGATTGAATTTCACCGGAGCAATTACCTCGTTTTCAAGAGAAGAAAGACTTCGCTGTAATGCCGATTTTTCGTACTTGGTGGACATTTTCCATCGTGTAAAGTAGAAATGAACTGAAATTATAACAAAATGAATTGAAAGGCTTTGCCTTTTTCTGTAAAAATAAATTGAAATGCGGATATTATGCAAAAAAATTATTATATTGAAAATAATGCATAAATATTACAAAAACTAAATATTCGACAATGAGTATTAAAACATACTTAATATCATAACACAACTTCTCTGCATCTTTATTGCCTTTTAAAGAGCGAAATCTGAAGGACCCTCCATAACGTGGATTGGATTCCACCGGAGCAATTACCTCGTTTTTAGACCAAGAAAGACTTTTCTTTAACGCCGACTTTTCGTACTTAGTTCAATCGTGTTTGAGTGTGTCGAAATGAACTGAAATGATAACATTATAATTTGAGTATTCTCATTTTTTGTGAAAATAAGATGTAATGGAGGATATTATGAAGAAGTAAAGTAAGTAAAGAAAAAAATAGTACAAAACAAAATTTTTGATGATGAATACAAAAATATACCTAATACCATAACACAACTTATCTGCAGCTTTATTGTCCTTTTACGAGCGAAATCTGGAGGACTCTCCATAACGTGGATTGAATTTCACCGGAGCAATTACCTCGTTTTCAGGAGAAGAAAGACTCCGCTTTAATGCCGATTTTTCGTACTTGGTAGACATTTTCCATCGTGTGAAGTAGAAATGAACTGAAATTATAACAAAATGAATTGGAAGGCTTTGCCTTTTTCTGTAAAAATAAACTGAATGCGGATATTATGCAAAAAATGTATTGAATTAAAGATAATGCGTAAAAAAAGATTATAAAAACTAAATATTATAGCCGGCGAGGAGTATTGAAATATAACTAATACCATGACACAACTTCTCTGCAGCTTTATTGTCTTTTAAAGAGCGAAATCTGAAGGTCCCTCCATATCGTGGATTGAATTCCACCGGAGCAATTACCTCGTTTTCAGGAGAAGAAAGACTTGCTTTAATGCCAATTTTTCGTACTTAGGTGAATATTTTCCATCGTGTTTGGTTGTGTCGAAATGAACTGAAATAATAACATAATAATTCGAGTATCCTCATTTTTTTTGTGAAAATAAGTTGCAATGAAGGATATTATGATGAAATGTATACTATTGAAAGATTGTGAAGATAAATAGTACAAAAACAACATTTTTGGCGATGACTACAAAAACATAGGTACCTAATCCCATAACACAACTTCCTTGCGCTTTATTGAGAGGAATAAAAATTTGGAATGGTCATATTTTATGGAACACCTTGTACCATTTAGCTATTAACGAACTCAATTGTGGCATTTGGAAACCGAATTCACCCTGAAAATCTCAAGTCTCAAGGACAATCCCTTCGAAAGTTATCGTGTTTTGGCCGGACGGCCCCACGGACCGAATTGAATTTGACCACGGATTCATCATCAGGGAGAAGAACCCTATCGTTTGAGACCAATTTCGGCTTAAAATTCGAAAAGTTCTTTCATTGAACCGGAATGGGAAAATTGAGACCGATTTTTTTGTACCACTCCTTCGTCCAGTTTCTTCTATTCTTAGGAGTTTGCTGTACCTCATCGTCGCATATATCGTTTTAAATAACTTATAACAAAAGATCTTTCTCCATTTTCCGATAATTCCTCCAAATCAGCCTAGTTGACTCGACGGAAAGTACCGCTGAAATGATGTTTTCAACTTGATTGACAACCGCTATTTTCACTTTCATTTGGTTTACAACCTAATTGACGACAAAGTCTTCAACTAAGTTGATCGTCTGTAGGCCGCTTTACATGGTGAAATCAGGTAGCAGTTGGCGAACTGCTCGTTATTATTGACGAATAACACAACTGTGGAACATGAAATGAAATTCTTGCTCCGCGCCTCTATACGAAATGAAAATAACAATACCGCATCTGTTGAAAATTCTGAATGGGATCAAAAGCTTCAAATGTACCGAATTGCGGCACGAAATGGAAATCTTCATGTCAGGCAAGATAAATGAACCAAAACCGGAAACTTAGAGAGGACAATCGCGAAAAAAGACGTCGATTAATGAATACGTACAATTTAGTTAACTATTAGCTTCTTCCAATATTTGTGTAGTTTTTTAATTTGAAGTTCAATCGATGAGGTCGAAAATTTCAAGGTACTCATGTGAACTGAGCATCATGGTTAGGTCCTTCAAGGGCAAACTCAAGAAAGTTGCAATGCTAATTAAAGGTGCGTTCACAAACTAATCTGAGAGTAGAGTAAGAGTATGGCGGAGTATGACGGAATAAATGCACTTGTTCGTCGTTCAGAAACTACTCTGACAAATGTCATTCGCGAGACATATGTTAGGTTAAGATTAACTTTCTATTATCGGTTCTGTTTAACATTTTACTAGCTTTTGGTTTATTGTAGACAATTAATATTATCTCTTATATTATTCAGGGCTCTTCAGAGATTGCTAATTATTCACTAAGTAGATTCTCAGATACCGTTTGTAAAACTTTCACTCGCAAGAACATGATTAACTCTGCATATTGATTGCAAACTATTAATAACAGAATTCGGCAGAAAAAATAAAATCAAGATCGAAACATTGCTATTGTATTTATATATACTGATGGACAAAATTAGCGCACCACCTAAAATTTCGTTAAATTTTAACAATTGATATCTTCCAAATCTTTAGTCGGATTTCAACGTTTTTTTCTTTCAATAGTAGCTCTATTATTGTCAAATTCCCTCCATTAAGCAGAAGTCCACAAAATAAAATCTTCATGTTGTACAGGGCGTTTAAATAATGTCGTGTTTTATAGTCAAATTGTAACGTCTTCTGTGGCCAATGCCAGGTTGCTGAGGTATATGAAAACAATAAAGCGTTGTAGCCTAGTATCTCTTGAGTATTTTGTTTTTTCAAAAACCAATTTATCTTGAAGTCGTCCAGAGATATTCAACTTTTTATCAACTCTTGTATTTTATGCATTAGCCATGAATATCTTCGCAACCATTTGTCCGATTTGAATGTTTTTTTTAGTTGTAGCTCTTTTATTGGCAAAAATCATACTACAATGAGATGTTCAAAAAAGGAATGCATCATGCTGTACAGGGCGTTCAAATTTTCGGGTATTTTTCATTACAGTTTAACGCCTTCTGTGGGTAAAACCAGATATATGAGGCTTCAAAAAACTATACAGTGATGTTTCCTGAGTATTTTGCTTTTTTAAAATGCAATTCAACTTATACCATTCCAGAGATATTCACATTTTTATAACATCTTGCATTTTTCTGTTTTTCTTAATTTGTTTTCGTTTGTTTTTGTGTTGAAAGTTAGCTCTTATTTATTTTTCTTTGGTCGTTGTCTTCGTTGACTTATGAATATGGGCTCTCACGTTAAAAGACCTGAAAGTAAAAAAACCGCCTTCGAGTTGTCCGAAATGTTACAATTTCATCAAAAACTGCAAGAAGAAGACTCGATGAATATGGATTGAATGCAAGACACCCCGCAAAAGGCTTTTTTCACTTCACTGAAGACTTCAGAGTGAGCTTAAAATCATCCCATGGATGGGTATTTATCTGGAGAAGACAAAGCATTTCCTTGATTACTCGTATGTATCTTGTGGCGATCCGGGAAGGGGCAATAAATTCTACGAGATACATAGGCGACAATTGTTTTGCTGATAGACGATAATTCCATATCGTGAATACCTTAAAGAGGTTGGGATTCAACATCTACAGTGGCCGGCTTTTAGTCCTGACCTGAACGTAATCGAAAACGTTTGGGATCTCTGGAATGGTACAAGTTAAATGCTTTTTAAAAAAGCAAAATACTCAGGAAACATCAGGCTACATCACTGTATAGTTTTTAGAAGCCTCAGATATCTGGTATTGCCCAGAAAAGGCGTTAAACTGTAATGAAAAAACCGGAAAATTAAACGCCCTGTACAGCATGATGCATTTCTTTTTTTGAACATTTCATTGTAGTATGATTTTCGCCATCAAAAGAGCTACAACTAAAAAAAAACATTCATATCGGACAAATGGTTGCGAAGATATTCATGGCTAATGCATAAAATACAAGAGTTGATAAAAAGTTGAATATCTCTGGACGACTTCAAGATAAATTGGTTTTTGAAAAAACAAAATACTCAAGAGATACTAGGCTACTACTCTTTATTGTTTCTATATGCCTCAGCAATCTGGCATTGCCCACAGAAGACGTTAAAATTTGACTAAAAAAGATGACATTATTTAAATGTCCTGTACAACATAAAGATTGAATTTTTTGGACTTCTGTTTAATGGAGGGAATTCGACAATAACAGAGCTACTATTGAAAGAAAAAAATGTTGAAATCCGACTAAAGATTCGGACGATATCAATTGTTAAAATTCAACGAAATTTTAGGTGGTGCGCTAATTGTGTCCATCAGTATAGATTGTTATACTACAACTTATTACCAACGCTCATTCAAGGATGCCAAATGACTACCTGGTACCTGGTACCTACACTTTCAAGTATTTCTTTTATCGTTTCTGAGAATCCCTAACTGGCTGTATCGACAGAATTTCAACAGATGGAAAAATGATATTCCTAATGAAATTATAATACATGCCTATACTCTCATTTTAAGTAGGTACTAAAGTATTTGATTTATTTAGTTGAGTTCTTCCAAAAACTTTTGGTTTATCTTGTGAAATCCGAACTATTCACTCAAAATGAATGAAAATGATGAACAGATTTTAAATCCGACCAGCATTTTTACATTACAGTTTCAAGTGTTATGAATATAATGTTTACCATTATTTATTTTTGAGTATTTACGGGTATTACTGCCAATCCATAAAACTTTTAAATTTTCAGTTTATCGTGAGAAAATAGAGATATTAACTCAAACGTTTAACAAAGGACGATAAAAGCTTTGAACTCAAACCAGAAATAGTTTTCTCGACTGAATGACAAAGAATGCATAACGCTTCAAATTCAAATAACTGTCACAGTACCGAATACTCTGCAGAAAAGCAGGGTACATGGAGCTTACTCCGAGAAAGTTTCTGAACGATCTAGAGTACATACTCTGAAAGGCTAAAGTGAGTTTCTGAACGCTTTGGAGTAAGCAGAGCTTACTCGGAGTAAGTTTGGGAATGCAGTATAAGAGTTTCAGTTTCCGAGCATTATAGAAATTTGTGTGTAGTAGCGCAACGAACACATGTGTGGACGCACATTTTCATGAAAAATTACATACTGAGATTTGGCTAAGTGCTTGTTACTATCGAACCAATCAAAAAGTGAATGTAAAACGTGAAATGAAATTTCTGCTTCGCGTCTCTATACGAAAGGAAAATAACAATACCGCATCTGTTGAAAATTCTGAATGAGATCAAAAGCTTCAAATGTACTGAATTGCGGCACGAAATGGGAATCTTCATGTCAAGCAAGATAAATGAACCAAAACCGGAAGCGTAGTTAGGAATGCCTCTGCGTATCTCGTTAATTACTGTCACAGTTTCATAACAAACTTTCCGGCTCATTTTTCCGCTCCCAAGAATTGCCCATGTATAGACGTACAGAAGGAAAAATCTCCGGAAATTTATTACGCTCTCCGAGATAAATATGAGCACGAACAGGATATTAACTTTCATTTTGTGGTCACAAATTCGGCTTTTGGATGTTAGGAGTTGGGGATTTTTTCGGAGCTCAACAGAAAGATATTAGTAGGATATAGTTCTTTTATGTACACTAGCGATATACAGGGTGTCCCATTACTCGACGTCAACCCGGAACCGGGTGAAAAGGCAAGCCTAATGCTGGTTATCAGAAAATATAAAAAATAATCTAAGTTGCATAATTTAAAATAATGCGCATTTAAAAAAACACGCAAAATTCCACACCCTGTGACAGTCTTTTCGCTGTAGCTGCCGTAGTTCAAATTTATTTTCGATTGCCTTTGAATACACTTTTTCGTTAACTGCTTCTCAGTAATAGAGTCCAATGGGTTCAAGTCCGGTGAACGGGCCGGCCACGAGATTGGACCAGAACCTCCGATCCATCTTCCGGGAAAAAATGTTACCAGAAAAAAAATTTTCAGAGAAATTTCTCAGGAAAAATTTTTTCTGGAAAAATTATTTTATCTGGAAATTTTTTTTTCTGATAACATTTTTTCCCGGAAGATGGATCGGACTTTCTGGTCCAATCTCGTGGCCGGCCCGTTCACCGGACTTCAATCCATTGGACTCTATTACTGGGAAGCAGTTAACGAAAAAGTGTATTCAAAGGCAATCGAAAATAAATTTGAACTACGGCAGCTACAATTAAACAAGTATTATACCATTTTGGAATCCTCACTAAATGCGCCAACTTTTGAAAAACATGCCAAACCTACATAGTAGGTACATTTATTTTTCAATACAGTCAGTTGAAACTAGGCAATTGTTTATTTCGAATTTTTTTTTCTGAGAAGTAAGCCCTATTTTAATGAAAACCTAGATCAGCTGGTATCAAAATTTTGATTACAGTTTAGACAAGCATTATTCAAGGTTACACAGCAAAGAAAAAAGTTGGAAAAAGTTGATATTTGTGGCAACAGGAGCGAAAAGACTGTCACAGGGTGTGGAATTTTGCGTGTTTCTTTAAATGCGCAATATTTTAAAATCATGCAACTCAAATTTTTTTTTATTTTTCTGATAACCAGCATTAGTTGCCTTTTCACCCGGTTCCGGGTTGACGTCGAGTAATGGGACACCCTGTATTCTTATTGCGCAAAATATAGGGAGGATGTCGAACACTTTATACAGGGTCCGGCACTCAAAGATTAACCTACTCAGAAGGCCATAAATTCGATTAGGAGAATGATTTTCATTTATTTTGATGTACAGGGTGGGCATATTTCGATGTTTTTAACACTACAACTTTTAAACCAGAGGAGATCGGATACCCACTTCTCGATCTCGTTGTATTCATTTTTGGCTACCTTCTTTTGTTTCAGAGTTAAATGTGAAAATTGAAAAAGTGTTGATCAGAAAAAAATTATATCTCCGCTAATACTGATGATAGAGCTCTGAAATTAAAAACATTATACAGGCACTTTTTAAGTAGAATCTAGTGGCGTGCTTGTCTTTTTTGCACCATTTCTACTTACGAAGCTATTGACCCAAAGTTATGTTTTTTTCAATGGAAATATGTACTAGATTTTTGTGTCATTTTCTGAAAGCTTAATTTTTTCTGATTTCAAAAATATTTAACATTGTTAGGTTTGTATCAAAATGAATACCTATAGAAAATGGTCAAAAACCTATTTTCATATGAGTCTCATTATTTTCTATGGTTTCAACTGTTGATGAGAACAGAAAAATTTAGCATCGTATAATTACCACAATCTCTTTCCAATAGTCTTTTCATTTCTATGCTCTTTACTCAATTTCTCCAAGATCGAAGAATAATGGACAGCTCTGAAACCCAATAGAGTGAAACAGCTGCTTGTGAATGCTCTGGGTGCTTGTAGGTTCTTTGAACGTTGTCGAGACTAGTTCCACAGTATGAGTTGTTTGTTTGTTGAATTTTAAGAACCAATAGAATTCTCTGCTTTCATATTTCATAATAATGACATAATTCGAATCCAATGCGTCATCGTTCAAAAAGGTGTGAAATAACAAGTTCAACCAAGAATATCTTTGAACTGGGGGCAATATTTGATACTGGAATGACAGTTCAAACTATTTGACATTTACCAAAAATTTTTATGGGAACTAAAGTGTACAAATCAAGTTTTTGTACCTACATTTGTTCATATAGGGGACACGGTCATTCGATTTTGATAATTCTCAGAACGATTTGTTTCATTTTATTTATTTACTTGCAGACTCAACAGACGTTGTTCTGTATACACAAAAATTCATTCAATTCGATCCAGCCGTTTAGTTGCAGAGTAGATGAATAACCTAAATAACGACTACAGCGCCATCTGTTGATCTGATTTGTGATCATAAACATACGTGCATCAGGCAATCCGAAATACATTCATACATTCCTCACACTTCGGTTCCTTCTCCTACCCGCCTAGTGCCTACCTCGGAGACTTTTTTGTAGAACTATTAAAGAGGTACATTTCCGTCATACATTGTCTCCATGTTCGTCTTACGGTTTTCGCAGCGCACCTGAAAATAGCTGATTTTGGTACTCATATTATTATCATTGAAGTTAAAGTAGATTTCCTCAATTTTCTAGGGTGAAAAGTATAGCCTATGTTACTCAAGGATAGTGTACATTCTAAGGGTGAAATAATTATTGAAATCGGTCAAGTAGCTTATGAGTTAACTCGTATCAACGCCACAAACCCACAAAACATACAAATCTTTCCTCTTTATAATATAAGTATAGATGTGACCTGGCACAGTTTCATAACAAACTTTCGGGCTCATTTTTCCGCTACCAAGAATTACCCAAGGGAAGTGGCCTTTTAGATTATTATGGAAACTATTGATGGTAAAGATTTCAAATTTTGTGGATCAATATTTGACCATGTAAGGTACATTTTAAAAATAATTTCACATTTCCAGTGTTGCCGGATGTACGACAATTTGGCAACAACTTCATTATTTGAAATGGAACATCCGGTATTTCTATATTTTTATGATAGTCCATAAAATATTAAATCTATTCACTCTTACTTTTTCCTACGGTTTTTGAGTTATTAGTTATTTCCGAAATTTTAGATCTAATTGGAGTGTCACGAAAATGACTCTAGTTTTCTAAATATTTCAGATTGAAGTCATAAATTTAGTCATTAAATATTGATCTGATCTGTCACTCCTTTTGAATTATAGTTGTCAGTTATACGGGATGGACGAAAAAAATCAATCGTTGAGATAGGTGAGGGACGTGAATACAAAAATTGTAGAGTGTGTTGTATTGATTCCAAAAATTGAAAAATTTAATTGTCGTGGGTTTCATAAAGCTTGAATTAAGTCGATGGTTCATGTCAAAAATGAACTAAAAATTGCACAGAAATAATGACATTTCAATAATCAAGCCAGTTGAAGTTTTTTGAAACCTAGCTTCAGTGTCTTATTTGAAAAAACAGACTTTTTCATGATTTGTAACTTGACAAATGATGTTTTTTTGGTCCATCCTGTATGACTGACTAACAATTATTCAAGAGCAGTGACATAGATCAGATCAATATCTAATAACTAATTTTCTGATTTTGATCTCAAATATTGAGAAAACTAGAGTCATTCTCGTTACATGCCAATTTGATATAAAATTGGAAAAATAATTAATAACACAAAAACCGTTAAAATAGGTAAGAAAAAGTGAGAGTGAATAGATTCAATATTTTATGGAGTATCAAAAAAAATAGAAATACCGGATGTCCCATTTTAAATAACACAGTTGTTGCCAAATTGTCGTACTCGACAACACTGGAAATGTGAAATTATTTTGAAAATGTACCTTACATGGCCAAATATCGATCCACAAAATTTGAAATTTTTACCATCATAGTATCCGTAATAATCTAATAGGCCACTCACCTTGGGACACCCGATAGCCATCGTACAGAAGAAAAAATCTCCGGAAAATATTCGCTTTCGGCGATAAATATGAGCACGAACAGGATATTAACTTTCATTTTTTGGTCACATATTCGGCTTTTCGATGTTTGAAAGTAGGGGGCTTTTCGAAGCTCAACGGAGAGTTATAAGTAGGATAACACTAAAAACAGTTCTTTCATGTATAGCAGCCATATATTCATTATTACTGCTCAATTTTGAGAGGATTTAGTGAAAGCATTTGAACTCCGAGTATATCTCTCACTATATAATGATTAATCTGAAAGCATTTAAATGAAGTTGGCAAATGCGAATTTCGATTTGAATTATTGAATGCCTTTTAAATATTGATCATTTCAATCCATTAACAGCTTAACTGGGTCTTGTATCCAGTAGTGAAAAGGATAACAACTACCATCAACTAAAAGCGAATTTTGTTTTGTGCAGTAGTGAATCTATTAACGCAGATAATTAGAACAATGGTTCTCAGTATAAAGGCTGTTCCTGAATACTATGTATTCCACTGGAAGGATTCTTAACTTTTGCCTGAAATAGGTCTTAAACTTGTTAACTTTCGAGATACGAGGGCAAATCAAATATAAACGAGACTTTTCGCTTTCAGGCACAATAGTGGAGGGAGAATTTTCCTGATTTTTTTGTTGTTGGGTGGGTTTATCAGGAGTAGGGAAGTACGTGGGCTTGAATCATCGACCCTGTCGGTGTCCACTATGACGATGTTTGATCAAGAGGTACCTCCGTCAATTTCGCAACTTGTTGTATTCAGAGTCTCGTAGCAGAAGGCTTAAAACTGGCCAAAATCTTAAGGAGATTGACTGTCAATGTTCGGATAAGAGACACTGTCGCAAGCCAGAGTGTTTGCATGGCAGAAACGGTTCGTGGAGGGTCGTGATTGTGTGGAAAATGAGAGCCATGGCAGCAGCGAACAACATCAGTAGTGTTCGACAGCTTATTGAAGATGACAAACGTCGTACCACTGCTGAAATTGCAAGTTTGGTCGGGATAAGTTATGGGAGCACGTACTGCATACTCACAGAGGAGCAAGGGTACCGTAAGGGTTGCGCCAGGTGGTTTCCTCGCCTTTCACAGCTGATCAGAAGTTGCATCGTTTTCAGGTGTGTGGGAGTCTTCTTGCACGATTTCAGGAACAATGAGACCCATTTCTCACTCACATTATCACCTGTGATGAAACATTGGTGCACCACTACACCCTAGAGTCTAAACAAACAAGTAAGGAGTGGAGAAAACAACACGTTGCGCAATTGACGGAGATACCTCTTGCTCAAGCATCGTCGCAGTGGACACCGAGAGGGTCGATGAGGCATACCCACGTGCTTTCCCTACTCATGACAAACCTACCCAACAACAAAAAAATCAGGAACGTTCTCCCCCCACTATTGTGCCTGAAAAGCGCAAAGTCTCGTTTATATTTGATTCGCCTTTGTAACATCTTGAAAGGAAGTTCGGTGGCGCTTTTCGGATCTAGAACACCCCAAAAAATTTCCTCGAAGGTTCTATAGGGAAGACCGATTCTCCTTGCAATTAGGTAAGAATGGGTCCAAAACGATGAGTGCAGATTCTGTGGAGAGGAGGAAAAACTCCGCAACATCACGTAACTGAATGTCTGGCTATCGAGGCAGTGCCTGGATAAGGAATCATCAGGGACGAAGATCACTCCAGTTTCTGAGATTCACTTAGACTATGATACTGGACTACGAGCTATGTTGCAATACCCTAAACTACTCGAGTAATGGGGGCACAATGGACCTTTAGGTCGTGGTGCACGAGTATCTATCTATGTATACAGGGTGTTTCATCATAAACTGGACAAATATATATTTTCGTGTAGAGGACATCGAGAGAATCATTTTTGCCTTATACAATATATCCCGTTTTCGAAGCATAAGCGAGATACAGGGTGTCAAACGTCATTTTTGAGCAAGATTCTTATGAGCGTGGTCAGTTATGTATACAATTAAAGGAACGGTTTTTGGTCAAATCTCAGTATTTTTGGGTCCTCTATTCATAAAATTTGACGAACTCCGAAAAAAAATTTACAAAATGGCGGAAGACCTGCAATGTTTTTTTTTGTGGTGTCAAATTGCCTTTTTTTTCTGAATGAACACAATTTTCTGAGAATTTCTGCGAAAAATTTTCTCAAAAATCGAACACAAATTTTTTTTTACATGTCTACAGCGATGAAAAAATTTCACTAGAAATGGATGAAATTTTGTACAATTGTACTTCTTGAATTATCAATCACGAATATGAAAACAGAATTGTAAAATATCGAACGGTTTCGTTATTACAGTCATTCAAATGTTTCGTTCAGACCTCTGAAATATTGAAAAAAAAATTGTTTTGAATTTTACAGTCGAAATAATTGAATTATTGGCATATCCAAACATTCTAAATGAATTTGTACAAAAAAAGCAGTGAAACTCAGTTGGGACTCGAACCAACGTAGGTATTAAGTAGGGAAATTGCACTGTTCTAAGGATATTAATATCGTTGCCAGGCAACGGTAGTTCGTAGTTCATAGAGTTAGACAGGTATTTGAATTTCAGTGAATATAATTTAACCAGTAGTCAAACTCTATGAACTACGAACTACCGTTGCCTGGCAACGAATATTAATACCCTTAGAACAGTGCCATTTCCCTACTTAATACCTACGTCGGTTCGAGTCCCAACTGAGTTTCACTGATTTTTATTTGTATAAATTAATCTAGAATTGAAAATTCATGCGTTTAAGAGTAACGCAGGTATAATATAAACAATGAAAGCAGAGAATAATATTAATTGATCAAAATCAACCAATATTAAACCCATACTTCGGAACTAATCCCGTCAACGCACAAAGAACATGCATGGTGGTAATCTCAAACGGAGCATCCATAGATAGCTATTTCGCCCTATTTGGGGCTCATCAGTATGGAGGAGCTCAGTCTGAAAGGCATTCTAGGTTCCCTTACTTGAAGAAATGTCGACCAGCTCTGAGTATAACAGAAACAAGACGCCATCTCTTGGGATCCTTACGAACACCTACCTCCGATGCATGCACGTCGAACGAAGTCGCGAGATGTTTATCCGTTTTTCATACAAACTGGTGGCAGTCCAACTTTGTGGATTTTACCTGCAGTCGATGAAGTGGAAACGCTCGATTAATCGTCATAAACCAGACGCGGTGATAATTGTACGAAATGAAAATTCATGCGTTTAAGAGTAACGCAGGTATAATATAAACAATGAAAGCAGAGAATAATATTAATTGATCAAAATCAACCAATATTAAACCCATACTTCGGAACTAATCCCGTCAACGCACAAAGAACATGCATGGTGGTAATCTCAAACGGAGCATCCATAGATAGCTATTTCGCCCTATTTGGGGCTCATCAGTATGGAGGAGCTCAGTCTGAAAGGCATTCTAGGTTCCCTTACTTGAAGAAATGTCGACCAGCTCTGAGTATAACAGAAACAAGACGCCATCTCTTGGGATCCTTACGAACACCTACCTCCGATGCATGCACGTCAAACGAAGTCGCGAGATGTTTATCCGTTTTTCATACAAACTGGTGGCAGTCCAACTTTGTGGATTTTACCTGCAGTCGATGAAGTGGAAACGCTCGATTAATCGTCATAAACCAGACGCGGTGATAATTGTACGAAATGAAAATTCATGCGTTTAAGAGTACCGCAGGTATAATATAAACAATGAAAGCAGAGAATAATATTAATTGATCAAAATCAACCAATATTAAACCCATACTTCGGAACTAATCCCGTCAACGCACAAAGAACATGCATGGTGGTAATCTCAAACGGAGCATCCATAGATAGCTATTTCGCCCTATTTGGGGCTCATCAGTATGGAGGAGCTCAGTCTGAAAGGCATTCTAGGTTCCCTTACTTGAAGAAATGTCGACCAGCTCTGAGTATAACAGAAACAAGACGCCATCTCTTGGGATCCTTACGAACACCTACCTCCGATGCATGCACGTCGAACGAAGTCGCGAGATGTTTATCCGTTTTCATACAAACTGGTGGCAGTCCAACTTTGTGGATTTTACCTGCAGTCGATGAAGTGGAAACGCTCGATTAATCGTCATAAACCAGACGCGGTGATAATTGTACGAAATGAAAATTCATGCGTTTAAGAGTAACGCAGGTATAATATAAACAATGAAAGCAGAGAATAATATTAATTGATCAAAATCAACCAATATTAAACCCATACTTCGGAACTAATCCCGTCAACGCACAAAGAACATGCATGGTGGTAATCTCAAACGGAGCATCCATAGATAGCTATTTCGCCCTATTTGGGGCTCATCAGTATGGAGGAGCTCAGTCTGAAAGGCATTCTAGGTTCCCTTACTTGAAGAAATGTCGACCAGCTCTGAGTATAACAGAAACAAGACGCCATCTCTTGGGATCCTTACGAACACCTACCTCCGATGCATGCACGTCGAACGAAGTCGCGAGATGTTTATCCGTTTTTCATACAAACTGGTGGCAGTCCAACTTTGTGGATTTTACCTGCAGTCGATGAAGTGGAAACGCTCGATTAATCGTCATAAACCAGACGCGGTGATAATTGTACGAAATGAAAATTCATGCGTTTAAGAGTAACGCAGGTATAATATAAACAATGAAAGCAGAGAATAATATTAATTGATCAAAATCAACCAATATTAAACCCATACTTCGGAACTAATCCCGTCAACGCACAAAGAACATGCATGGTGGTAATCTCAAACGGAGCATCCATAGATAGCTATTTCGCCCTATTTGGGGCTCATCAGTATGGAGGAGCTCAGTCTGAAAGGCATTCTAGGTTCCTACTTGAAGAAAGTCGACCAGCTCTGAGTATAACAGAAACAAGACGCCATCTCTTGGGATCCTTACGAACACCTACTCCGATGCATGCACGTCGAACGAAGTCGCGAGATGTTTATCCGTTTTTCATACAAACTGGAGGCAGTCCAACTTTGTGGATTTTACCTGCAGTCGATGAAGTGGAAACGCTCGATTAATCGTCATAAACCAGACGCGTGATAATTGTACGAAATGAAAATTCATGCGTTTAAGAGTAACGCAGGTATAATATAAACAATGAAAGCAGAGAATAATATTAATTGATCAAAATCAACCAATATTAAACCCATACTTCGGAACTAATCCCGTCAACGCACAATTTCTGCATCAAATTGAGTATTGAAATTTTGTATTGGTTATTTTTGCACAGAAAATAGGTCGAATTCATAAGTATTTTGCAACATAAAAAAGCATTGATAATAAAAATTTATGCTTCAACAACAGATGTTCAAAAAAAAACATTCACTCCGACAGGTAATAAAAAATATGAAGAAATCGACATGGAAGTAGAGGTGAATTAATTTTTGTTCAAATATCAAACACATAAGCATATAATAATCATTCATAAATATAAATTTATAAGGTGATTTTCGTCAAAAATTAAGAATTGTGTATAAATGAACTGACTTCTAACTCGCATCACAGTATGATAGAATTGTTCGGAAGTAGGAAAAAAAAGTTGAATTGATCCGCATCCATTCTGTACAGCTCAATAAGACAGCAACTCTTGCATGTGCCAGTTAGACAGTTTAAAATGAGGGGTATTTGTTTCCAATCCACCTGTCAATTGTAGTGATGTGAATTTTTTGGAACCTCAAACACATAAGGGTATTTGAATATTTCATAACGACCATTTGAAAGTTACGAAACTATTATTATACTCACTCATCGGAATAAAATCTTTGTAATCAGTATTCTTATTGATAAACACCTATTTGTGAATGTTTCTTTATTCTATTTTATAAACACCACATAATATCACTTATCTTGAATCGATGTATGGATGCACTAACCTGTTACATAGATATTGGCGATTCATCGACGACCGATAAGTTAGTAAATGAGTGAATATTCTTAATTCGGACTTGAATAGGTTAGACAAGTTTCAACAAGCCCGGCTGCAAACAAAGGAACTAATGGCCGAACCGGAGACACGCATCGATTTGGAGTCTTAGTTTTTAAAAGCTCCCATTAGGCCATTACGGTGTGATACGGTGTTGTCTCAACCACTTATTGCGGATTCAATGTTGAACACCAGATGGTGTTAATATTGACAACGTCTTTGGGTCGGTGTTGAACTATACAAAACGGAGTTTTTTAGATTAACCCACTGTCAATGGTGTCAGAGCTACCACCATTCGGTGACAAATAGTTGAACAACTCTAAAGCCGGTCCCAGACAATGCGTGTATTTGACGAATGTCCGGCATTGGCGGTGCTTCGCGTAGTGTGTGGGAGCTCAACTTCGGGTATCATTCGGCATTGGCCTGCTATCCGAAGTCTTGTCAGTACGGACGGCACGAACCAAAGGAAGACGAAGTACATTCGCGCTCATTCGTGTTAGCTCCCAGACAATGTATTTATCTACGCGTACTATATGGCCTATTCTGTCTTCAGTCAGAGTCGTGCAACGTGATTTCACGGAGTTTTTAGGTATTATTTGTTAAGCCATCATGGAATGGTCTAATAAATTAATAATGGAGTTCTTGGATCTCTACGAATCATATCCTAGAACAAATATTGAAATATGAAACTTTTCAATTATCGAGAGTAGGTAATTCCGAATAATTTTTGATTTCTGACACAGCAATGAGATCAATTATCAAGTTACAACTAGGTATTGTGATTTTTATTGTAATTGTAAATGATACTGTCTGATTTGTCTAGTTCTGAACATATTTTCCTATGGCTCCACAGTTTTTAAAATAGATAAATATGAAATAACGGTACAGAGCATCTGCCACAGAACATAATGCTCTGTTTACTTTTATAGATTATGAGGTTTCAAAGATCACTATTTTGGGAAATATGCTCATCTTTTAACGATACTTTCACCCTTTTCGTAGTCTTCAGTAAAATCTCAATTAAATAATTAGGTGCAAAGGCACTGAATGCAAAGGAAACGAGGAATGCAATATCCCTTACTGGTCGTTCAATACGGCGATAGTTGTACCGAAAGATCCTAATGAATTAATTACACGAAAAAGAAACGAGAAAGCAAATATCTCCCCCTGCCCATTCATGACTACGATAGCTATAATGAAAAATTTTATAAAATAATTGAGGTTTTAATGAATAAATGAAAACAGAAGAATAAAAGTGTTAGAATTTTTCAATCTATCGGTTGTCAGATCAGGAAACTCAACATAAAACATAAAAATATATAAAAAACATAAAACTCTATGGGTAAAATCGCTTTGCTCCGTCGAAATAGACCGAGCGAAAAGAGCGACGTCCGATTTTTATGACGAACGCTCCAGATGTCTACGCCCCTCAATCCGGATTAATAAACGAACGGTTCAAATCGATCCGACACGTCTGATGTCGATGCCGAACGCCCCTACTACTGACTGCTCTCCGCTACTGTTCTATACTGAGGCCGTTTGGCGAACGTTTGTCAACAGAGAAACGAATGTCGAACATTTCGCGATTGCCGCAGTGTCTGGGAGGGTACCCGAAGGCGAACTACGAAGACACATTCGCCGAATGCACGCATTGTCTGGGAACGGCTTAAGGAGTAAAACATTACCTCTGTGTAAGTTTGAATAGTTTGATATTTGTTTTTTTTCGTTAGGAATATTATTCTCTACTCGATTCATGCCATCCGCCAGAGGTTGAAATCAAAATACTTTTGATAACACGGTACTAGTAAGGAAAAATAATTCATTAGCATGTATTGCTTTCCTCATAGGTATTCGAATGTTCTTAGGTATCTCGAATACACATATAACACTGTATAAAATTGGTTCAAGAATTATGACGCAAAGCACCTTATCGCTTCCAATTACGAGTCCTGGATGATTACCTTGACTCTCCTGAACCTCCATCCGGAAATCCGCAGAAAACAGGAAATTAGTTGCGAGCCAAATCCGGAATTATGATATCGTCACAGCAGGAAGTAATTTGGAGAGGATCGCTGTTAGGCAGAACCCGGAGTTATTGAAGGTCATTTGTCACTTTGCGTCCAGATATGGAATTTGACCTTGGTTCGACATGGGGATTAGGTAGTGTAACGTTATATGAGCTGAATTTTTATTATCATTATTCAGTGATAATAATCATAACTCTTTGGCGTTTCAACAGTTCATTCAATAATTATGTTCGTGAGATTTTTTTTACTAGAACACTAGGCCATGAAAAAAGAATGAGTGACGTCACCATAGGTAGTCCATCACGTATTTATTTACGTAATATCATTTCCTCAAAATTATGGATCAAATTTAGATTTCTTCTTCCAACAGAAGAGAAAAATTATGTTTTTCTGGGTAGGTGGGATCGTTTGTTAACACAAGAACCAATTTCGTGGATATTTTCGATATTTATTGAGGAAAAATAAATATGATGGATAGTGAAAATAGTGTTTTTCTCAGTATAACTGGCATTCCAGTTTTTTTGCAATATTATTAAATAGTACATTAACGCTTAAGTCTTCAGATACATACACTTTTATTTTAACAACTGGAATTCCTGATGAGTCGTCCAAATAAAAACAGCTTTTATCCAACCTTTTGAGCAAACACTTTGTAAAAGCCTCAGCTGAAGTTGCAAATGACACGGTTGAATCATATTCTGAACAGGATTTGATTCAATGGCTTTCTCAAGATCTCGACATTCCACTTTAGATCGCTTGGATTGAGGAGATACTCTGATTTAAACATCTGATCTGCTTAGGTAGGACGACAACCTGGCAATTCGTTGGAATCGCACCTAAAACGATTGGGTGAAGATAAATAGAAGGCCAGCTGATTAATAAAATTTTTTCACCTATTTTTAACCTAGGAGACTTCAATGGAATTTCGACTTTTTGATCTGTGACTTCATGTGTATAACTTGTAGATCTTCTATAAATTCTGTTTGGAAATGTTGTTCGCAAACCTAGAAATAAGTTACTTCTAAGTTTCAGGCAAAAGAGTTGAATTTGCAATAATTAATACCTTACTGCTGTTACTGGGAACGAAATGTCCCCTTTCAATTGCGTTTTACCAAGTTATTTTGAGTTGCTCGTCTTTGGGCCCTAAGAATGCTACTTTTGGCCCTCCTGTATAATTGCCCCTGCACTTGGGAACAGAGCAATGAAATTGCATTTCAGCTGGAAAAATAGCGAGATTAGCATAAAACGAACCATATTCAAAATAACCTCGAACATGAAAAGCATAAATTTATGAACTAGAAGTAAAACTAATAAACTACTGGAAAAATATAAAAAGGCCTTTTCCTTACCTGTAAAGAACTGATGTAACACCAAATCAAAAAGAATTTTAAGCAATAAACTCCGAAAAACACTCACAATACTGGCAAACACGTTAACAAACATAAACTGTCACCTACAAATAATTGACTACTCAAACACTTCACCCCCCCCTTCAGCTGTCATTCTGTTTCATGGCCTTGTGTTCTAGTAAGGGAGTGGACCATGCCGCTAGCGTTTCTCTATATTCAAATGGAGTCATAGAAACTGAGGATATGTTTTTTTATTTATGAAATATTTGGACAGTTCGTTCTGAATATAACTTCGAAAATTGCACACCGGTTATTTAACCAATCAAAACTGTATTGTTGACAGATCACAATCGCAACGCATGAATTTTAGTGGGAAGTTTTTCCTTGTGGGTACCCACAACTAATTATACGTGAAATTTTTTAACATTTATAATGACTTGAAATGGAATTAATTAAATGTCTATGCTTAATTAAATATAACAACATAATTTGATGTGGTATTTTCTTACCGAATACCAGGTCTAATGAAATGAAAACTTTTCATAATATGTAATTCTGAGTCCGAGAATACTCAATCATACTTCGACCAGAAGAACGCAAAATAATGACACAAGCTGGTTCAAAGACAATCATCGGAAATATCTGATCAACAATTACTAATTCTTGTATTTTTTTCAGGTTGTGCTAAACATATTGAATTCAATCCACTCAAGTCTGCTGACGTCGTTCTACCACAAAATGCAGTGTTTGTCATCGCTCACAGTATGGTCGAGAAAAATAAGGCTGCCTCCAATGATTTTAACATAAGAGTTGTTGAATGTCGTCTCGCAGCACAGGTTCGTAAATTTTTGACGTTTTGATGTATTCATAACTTGTAGTTTGAATCGCCTTGACATACACAAAACAGTCTAGAAAAGCCATTTGCAGTTTTCAGAAATAATGATTCAAGTCACTTCCCGATTTCGACGACCAAATTAATACACTGCAAAGATAATTTGCGGTTACAGTTATCGTCTGTTCAGGTCGTTGAAAGAACATTTTTCGGTAAATATTTGAATTTCGGTGACCAGCAAATATCGACAAGATTATGGTGTCATTTTTTTCCTTACGTCTTCTGAACAACATTAGTGAAACCAACAGGTGTCGCTCTATCTTGGTTTAAAAAATACGGACCTCCAAAGTTCCAAAGAGGTTTTCACTATAAAAACACAAAATCACTGCTCCAATTCAATCCATAAATCACCTTTGAACATTCAATAACTATATGATTAGTTTCATTTCAAGTATATTCAATAATTAATGAAGAAACATCGAAATTCTGGAGGCACAACAAATCCACAAATTCTAAGGAAAGCCCGGCGTTTTAATGGTAGATATTGCACTGCCGAAAATTCATTCGCGCGAATATGATATGATGCCTTCCCGTAAGTCCCGCCATCATTTGATATGTCACTCGCCGAAGGACGGAGCAGTGCTGCCAAACTTACGTTCAAGAATGGCAAGATTTCTTTAGAATTTGTGGATATGTGATACCTCTAGAATTTCGATGTTTCTTTTTGCATTAATTATTGGATATACCTGAAATGGATCTAATCGAATAATTATTTGAATGTTCGAAGGTTTTTATAGCCTTAATTAGAGCAGTGAATTTGTGGTTCTATAGTGATCAAAGCGCCGTGAAGATGGAACATTTGTGGACTTTGGGGGTCTATATTTTCCAAACTAAGACAGATCACCACCTATTGATTTCACTAATGTATTCAGGAAGGCTCATGAATACAATAACTTCAAAATCAGTTGATATCTGCTGGTCCCCGAAATGCGATATTCACCCATTTTTCTTGTATAGAAAATTCAGTTGGGAAATTTCAGTGACTTTTATGTAGTTTTGAAAGGATATTGCACCGACAGAAGGGTTTCCTCGTATTCAACGAGTTTGCTAGAACACTTTCTGTTAATATTGACATGAATTGCTGATTTTCTAATGGAAGGAAAATCTATTTGATTCTCTCTATCCACGATTTTGTGAACGTATTCTGTTGAAGTATAATATTGTATGACATAAAGTACCGGGGTTTTCACTATAATTTGACCCCCCCTTTAACTTTGTTACTAAAGGAGATACAAAAAAATGTTTCGTATAAAAGTTTCACGAAATCAACTGAGGTTTTTTTGATATGAGTCCAGAAACTGAAATATATACAGAATGACCAACATATTGATGGCAACTTCATTTTTTCAAATGGAACACCTTGTATATTTTTCCATATTTGGTTAGCTCTTTTCCTCCTGATTTCGAATATGTAACATATGTTGGTCTATATTTCTTATTCTGAGCACCACAGAGTTTCAAATTTCAATAACCATCTGGCATAACGTTTTGGAAGTTCGTGAATATTTAAGTGGCCAATTTGATCTTTTGATTGGTAATGGCGCACCCATTTTAGGGCCACCAAATAGTCCCGATTTAACATCGATGGCCACGTTCTTATAGCCGTTCTCGAAGGAAAAAATTTACTTCAGCAATAATGACAATCAATGAAAGCGGAGAATAATATTAATGATATAAAATCAACCAATATTGAACCCATAATTCGGAACTAATCCCGTCAACGCACAAAGAATAATGATAATATTGTAATGATTAGAAACAAATTTTGAAGCTTTAATTTCTGACTTGAATCAGAGCCATAATAATGGTATCAAAAATAGTCTAAACAACTTGAGACAACTATATGAACTCTGTGTATTGAATGAAGGTGGTCATTTTGAGCAATTTCTTTAGTTGATCTCATTCTTACCATACTACCATAGTTTATCATTTTTGTTGGTTAAGTAATTGTTAAGTATTCATTCTAAAATAATACTTTTAAGTAGATTGTTTGGAAATAAAAAATTTCGTAGGTATTTCACATATTTTTTATTCGGTGTCATCATTTCAAAACTTTGAAACTTTGAAAATTGAAGAGACACATCCACATACTCATTTATATTCGAGATCAGGAGGAAATAGCCTATCAAAAAAAGGAGAATATATTCAATATTCAATATTGTTCACCCTGTATATCTTCCCATTGACGTTATTATAACTCCAAAAATGAGCATTTTCAGTAAAAGCACTCTGCCACTTGTAAAATGATAACAGATCTTGGCAGGTGGTTCTAAAATTTGAAACTCTGTGGTTCTCAGGATAAAAAAGATCTACCAACATATGTTACATATTCGAAATCAGGGCAAAAAGAGCTATCCATACATGGAAAAATATACAGGGTGTTCCATTTGAATAAATGAAGTTGCCATCAATATGTTGGCCACCCTATATATATTTCAGTTTCTGGGCTCATATCAAAAAACCTCAGTTGATTTCGTGAAACTTTTATAGGAAACATTTTTTGTATCTCCTTCAGTAACAAAATTAAAGGGGGGGTCAAATTATAGTGAAAAACCCGGTACATTATAATAAAATATTATTTACTACTAGTCAACTGACGTTACCCGAGCGCGCCGCGTTGTGGACTGAAGACGAGAATATTGCAATATGCAAAAACGCCTTAGTCAAGACAAAAAATGGTAAACATTTCGCCACTTTGTTCGAGATTCATGCTGTGGAGGAGGGTTTTCGTATGGGACAAAAGATGGCGTTTTTGGTATTTTAACATGCATTCGGTGTCATTGTGCATTGTTGTAAGGGATAATACCTCAAAGAGGACGCCGTTTCGCTGTAAGTTCCAAGAAATACCTTCTATCATTCAGAGCTATCCTGTGCTGATGAGTCCTAATAAGGACGAAATAGGTGCTCTGATTGATACCACTTCCCTGCATTTTGTCTCGAGCTAAGTCGAAATTAGCTCCGAAGTATGAGTTCAATATTGCTTGATTTATATCGATTAATATTATTCTCTGCTTTCACTTTATTGTACATTATAATGTTTTTCCGTCGAACTCAAAACTTGATTTAATGTACACGAAGTTGATCAATGATTGGCCCTTTCTTAAACATGATTTCTCCCATTTAAATGTAGGTATAAGTGTCATGAGCAACCGAACATAAAGTATTGAGAAACAATAAAAGTAATGTTTCAATTATACTTAAACATATAAAATGATATTATGTCAAATGTATGTCTTATGCAAAATGAAAATGTATTTCCATCGATAATTTATACGCATTTCAGGTCAACGGAAAAATCACACTAGCTTCGCTCGCGCTAAAATATCTCTACTATTGATCGCTGTCATTAATAATCTAGTCGATTGAATAACTATTTCCGACAATCGTCCAAAGTTAGTGTATATAAATATATTAAATCATATAACTAGATCAATCTGGTATACACTCTCTGATGCTTTCCCGAAACTGCTCTCGGCATTTAATGAGAGTTATTTGAGTATGCATAACTTAATATAATGTATTCAGAGTCAACCCACATATTTTTTGCATAATGGAGCAATGAAGGGCTTTAGTATCCGAATTATTCAATTCTCATGAGAAAAAACGGATTCTCCCAAATTAATTTCATTGCATTTCCGCAATCTTTTCACAAGGGAATACTTACATATTTTGATCAAATATAGAAATATGATCTTCATATATCCCGACAGACTCTATTCATATGAAAAAATGGATTGGAATCCGAATTTCCATCTCCTGCTTTTCCTCTTCTGACATACATTTCTGGCATTTCCACGCGACTTATTTTCAATTTCCAACACCAACCGGAAGAAAATAAAGGAGTTGGATGCAGTGGCGGGGTTAGACCTAAATTTCATTTGACAAAATATTTCAAACCTTGAACACGGAATTATAAATACTTATAAAATCGATTCACAGTATGAATCTTCAAAGTTGTCGTTATAAAATGACCATCAAGTATAAAAGTGAACCTGATACCTAGAAGTGTGGAGGTTTTCAGTTTCTGAATTTCATCAAAACTCCGCAGAAGATGTCACAAATAACCTAACTAATCACTTCTATACTAAACTTGAACATAACTGATCGAGTAGTCCAGGAAATATTCGGGTTATCATTCATTGAGTTTGTTTTGTTTGAATTCAAGATAAAAGAGGACAAAACGATTCAAACCAATACCTTACTAGAACACAAGGCCATGAAACAGAATGACAGCGGTAGGGGGGTGAAGTGTTTGAGTAGTCAATCATTTGTAGGTGACAGTTGATGTCTGTTCACGTTTTGCCAGAATTGTGAGTGTTTTTCGGAGTTTATTGCTTAAAATTCTATTTGTTTTGGTGTTACAACAGTTCTTAACAGGTAAGGAAAAGGCCTTTTATATTTTTCGACTAGTTTATTCGTTTTACTTCTAGTTCATAAAAGTTTTGCTTTTCATGTTAGAGGTTATTTCGATTTTAGTTTCGGTTCGTTTTATGCTAATCTCGCTATTTTTTCCAGCTGAAATGCCATTTCATTGCTCTGTTCCCAAGTGCAAGGGGCAATTATACAGGAGTGCCATAAGTAGCAGTCTTTAGGTTTCCCAAAGACAAGCAACTTAAAAGAACTTGGTTTAACGAAATTGAAAGGGAAGATTTCGTTCCCAGTAAGAGCAGTAAGGTATTAATTATTGCAAATTCAACTGTTTTGCCTGAAACTAAGAAGTTACTTATTATTTCTAGGTTTGCGAACTACATTTCCAAACAGAATTTATAGGAAGATCTACAAGTTACACACATGAAGTTACAGGTCAAAAAGTCGAAATTCCATTGAAGTTTCCTAGGTTAAAAATGGGTTGAAAAAATGTTATTAATCAGCTGTCCTTCTATTTATCTTTTACCATTCGTTTTAGGAGCGATACCAGCGAACTTGCCAGGTTGTCCGTCCTACCTAAGCAGATCAGATGTTCATACCAGAGTATCTCCTCAATCCAAGCAATCTAAAGTGGAATGTCGAGATCTTGAGAAACCCATTGCATCAAATCCTGTTCAGAATATGATTCAGCCGTGTCATTTGCAACTTCAGCTGAGGCTTTTACAAAAGTGTTTGCTCGAAAAGGTTGGATAAAAGACAAAGAAGAAAAAACCTGTGTTTTGTTTATTTGGACTAGTCATCAGAAATTTCAGTTGTTGAAATAAAGGTGTATGTGTCTGAAGACTTAGCGTTATTGTACTTTTTAATAATATTAAGGCAACAAACTGGAATGTGATGATGGGGACTCAATCATTTCTTTTTCCTCAATAAATATCGAAAATAACCACGTGGTGTTAACAACGATCCTACCTACTCAGAAAAACATAATTTTTCTTTCTGTTGGAAAATGAAATCTAAATTGTTCACTTATTTTGTGGAAATGACATTGCGTAAAAAATTCGGAATTTAATGTTCTGTGGAATGGACTACCTATGGTGACGTCACTCATTCTGTTTCATGGCCTTGTCTTCTAGTAAGGTAGTGTTCAAACACGAATCATGACCCATTTAGTCATTAGTCTGCTACAGATAATTCTGTCAGTTTGACAATTGTCTGTTAGTGTTTAGTTTCTTGATGAGATTTGACATTTATAACTGAATTATTTCAATGATTTGGTGGCAGTTTAATGTTGCTCAAGGCTATTCCGTTAATCATATCTAGGGCCAAATTACGAAAAATTTGTATTATATTAAGGAATTGTTGAAATGCAAATCTAACCAATTGTTCACTTCATCTCAGTGTGGCAATGTAATGCTTTCCATCTAGTACTATTCACACGTAGGGGTATCTCTATGTTTATTTCTTACCCTGAAATCCGAATAATTATCACATTGTGTTACGGACTAGTCAAAATATTTAATGCTTACCCAGGGTGTTCCTCAAGGTTCCGTTGTATTTGACTTGGGTGTGGGGATTTCGTGCGCGGAGTAACACCAATATGCGAATGATTACCAATTTCATATTCCCATTGATTTTGATAATGTGTTGGGTTCTTGCCAAAAGTTCAATTGTGATTTGCTGTATATTCATCGGTTTGCATCTGATCATAATTTGAGTTGGAACTCCACGAAATATTGTGTCTTCTTTTGCTGATACAAAGCTCGATTTGCGATGTTAGACGAGGTGTTCAAGGTTGAGATAGATGACTCACCTCTACCGATTGTTTCGAAAACGAGGAATTTGGGGCTTATGTGGATTTAGACTTATCATTCAGGGCCATAGAAAAAATAAATTGATACTAACATACAGTCGCCTTATCGCTTTATAATTTGAAAAGTCTTTGCCTAGTAGAGCCAAATATAGCATGTGTAATTCGTTGGTTTTTTCGTTATTCAAATATGGAGATATAATCTACGATAGTGCATTAATTGTCAGCTTGTCAAGATCAATCCAAAAATTGCAGAACACGTGCATGCGCTTCTCCGTCTCGATTTCACCTAGAGAGCACATAACACCTCATTTGAATAGGTTGTCTATTTAATCGATGCCAAATCGACGGAAATATCACATATTACCTAACCTTTGTTCATCGTGTTCTTAGAACGGATCAACCACCATATTTAAGACGATTATTAAACACTCATGTTCATCGGTATACCAGAAATTATAATAATTTTGTAATTCCACAGCATAGAAAGAGAGTTTGGTTTGGATGTGGAATGACCTTCCGGATCAGGCGAAGAATTTTTCCGAAAGAAAGTTTGGAAGTTTATACATGATTTTTTTCTGATCAAACAAAGACATTAGGTGTGGATTTTTCAACTTATTGGTATTTTTTTGTCGTTTATTACAACGAAGATCGAAATTTTTCACTGGATCGATGCTTCTCCTACTCATCTCATGCTCATACGCGTTTCTTTCATTGTCGTTTCAATTGTTGTGTTCACATATCTGTTTTATTCACCCCATCAGCGTGCGTTAATATTTTTTTCCAAAGTAACAGCAACAGTCAACATTACAGCATATTTTTTTATTTGCATATGCATTCAAAACTGAAGGGCTGCAGCATAAAACCGATTCTGTGCATCGGTTTTTTTAAACTTTATGCGTTCACCATGTGATTAAAAGCGGTGATTATACGTTCGTTCCATAATAACTAATAACTATTTTGCCATCTGGAGAAAAGTTCTTCCGTCACGTAATACTGGTCTTTTCTGGAACGATAGGTCAAAGGTGGTGGCCCACGACATCCACCGCCTCTGGCTGAGAGCAACGTCCTCCGGGGACGCCATTTGTTACAGGTCTTATGCCGGACTGGCCAATAAATTTGGCACTATTTACTTTCGTCGGAATTTCGTATGGGTTCACCAATCTTGGAATGTAGTAAAATGGAGAAAAGTTCCTTTGTTGACGAGGCGTCTATTCTTGAACTCAAATTTATATGTCAGACAATATGTTCAATTCCGACGTCTTCAGAATTTATAGGCAGTGCCGGTTTTCTCAGAGGGAAATAAATCTTTCCATGTTAAACTGATTTCCTACTTTATGGAAAACAGAATCCTACTGGAGTAACATATACTCGAGGAATAGTCGTTTTTTTAGTCATATCTATGGTTAAACTCAATGATTACTAGTGGTACCAAGAGGAGAACGAAATAAAACTGATATGTCCATGGAAATGTATACTCGGATGTTATTGAGCAGAAAGTAGGGCTTTGTTTATTTATTTTAAGGTTGGCAGTATTTACTATCATAACGTAAAATAAAGTCAACGTTGCCGAACGTACCCGGCGTCGTCCGATGAGCTTTCGAGTTTAGATAGTAGATATGAATATTTCTGATAATATTCTTGTTACTCTTCATTTAGAAATATCATTATTGTATAGATGAGTTAATTCACCTCTTAGTGTAAGTAAATCGGAAAACTCTTGGGGTTCAGTAGGATAAACTAACACAAATTAATATTTTGAAGCTTTTCATCGATAGGATATTCTGAAGTGTTAATTTACATAAAGGGTTTTTCAATTGGCGCGGGTAGATTTTGGCGGTCCGTGGCGGCCATTTTGTTTTGGTGAGAATTGTCAAATCTTTTGCTCATTATTCAGTTGCTTATGCCAAATCACCATGGCAGGTTACACGATTGAACAGTGCGTACAAATGATAAAACTTTATTATCAAAATGAGTGTTCGTTAGCGGGCGAACGTTGCGCCCATTTTACGGTAGACGTGGTGGCCCTTCACAGTCGACTCTTTAGCGTTTGGTGGCAAAATTTGAAACAACCGGTTCGTTTATCGATCAACCCACACCTGTACGTTCGAAAAACGCAAGATCAGCCGAGAACATCGCGGCGGTCCGTCAAAGTGTACAGCAGAACCCGAGGCAGTCGATTCCTCGCCGTGCACAAGAACTCGGCCTTTCGCAAACTTCAACTTGGCGAATTTTGCGACAGGACTTAGGGTTACACCTGTATAAGATTCAACTGACCCAGGGGCTCAGCGTTCATGACCATAGACAACGTCGTTTGTTCGCTGCCTGGGCATCGAATCGTTTGGAAGAGGATTCCAATTTCGGGCGAAAAATCATCTTTAGCGACGAGGCGCATTTTTGGATGAATGGCTTTGTTAACAAACAAAATTGCCGTATATGGGACGACACAAACCCACACGAGGTTCACCAGGTGGTAGTGCATCCTCAAAAAGTTACGGTTTGGTGTGGATTTTGGATCTATGCGGAAGAGCCATTGAAAATTGGACCACTCGGATCCGTGCCACTGTGAGAAGCCGAGGCGGGCATTTGAATGATGTCATCTTCCATACTTAATGGCATATATGGGCCTTTTAAATAAATAAAAAAAATTGTTGATACCTCATATGCAGCTTGTTTAATTTCGTTTCAAAATCTACCCGCCTTTATTGAAAAACCCTTTATTATCAACAGTTATAATAATTACTGAACATGTGAATAGAAATTACTTCAAACAAAGCATCCTCCATTTAATACTCCAGATATACAGGGTGTCCCATTACTCGACGTCAACCCGGAACCGGGTGAAAAGGCAAGTAATGCTGGTTGTCAGAAAAATATAAAAAAAATTCTAAGTTGCATGATTTTAAAATAATGCGCATTTAAAAAAACAGGCAAAATTCCACACCCTTTGACAGTCTTTTCGCTCCTGTTGCCACAAATATCAACTTTTTCCAACTTTTTTCTTTGCTGTGTAACCTTGAATAATGCTTGTCTAAACTGTAATCAAAATTTTGATACCAGCTGATCTAGGTTTCATAAAAATAGGGCTTACTTCTCAGAAAAAAAGTTCGAAATAAACAATTGCCTAGTTTCAACTGACTGTATTGAAAAAAAAATTTACTACGTAGGTTTGGCATGTTTTTTCAAAAGTTGGCGCATTTAGTGAGGATTCCAAAATGGTATAATACTTGTTTAATTATAGCTGCCGTAATTCAAATTTATTTTCGATTGCCTTTGAATACACTTTTTCGTTAACTGCTTCCCAGTAATAGAGTCCAATGGATTCAAGTCCGGTGAACGGGCCGGCCACGAGATTGGACCAGAAAGTTCGATTCATCTTCCGGGAAAAAATGTTATCAGAAAAAAAAATTTCCAGAGAAAATAATTTTTCAAGAAAAAATTTTTCCGGAGAAATTTCTCTGAAATTTTTTTTTTCCGGTAACATTTTTTCTCGGAAGATGGATCGGACGTTCTGGTCCAATCTCGTGGCCGGCCCGTTCACCGTATTTGAATCCATTGGACTTTATTACTGGGAAGCAGTTAACAAAAAGTGTATTCAAAGGCAATCGAAAATAAATTTGAACTACGGCAGCTACAATTAAACAAGTATTATACCTTTATGGAATCCTTACTAAATGCGCCAACTTTTGAAAAAACATGCCAACCTACGTAGTACATTTTTTTTCAATACAGTCAGTTGAAACTAGGCAATTGTTTATTTCGAATTTTTTTTCTGAGAAGTAAGCCCTATTTTTATGAAACCTAGAGCAGCTGGTATCAAAATTTTGATTACAGTTTAGACAAGCATTATTCAAGGTTACACAGCAAAGAAAAAAGTTGGAAAAAGTTGATATCTGTGGCGACAGGAGCGAAAAGACTGTCACAGGTTTTGGAATTTTGCGTGTTTTTTTAAATGCGCATTATTTAAAATCATGCAACTTAGATTTTTTTTTATATTTTTCTGACAACCAGCATTACTTGCCTTTTCACCCGGTTCCGGGTTGACGTCGAGTAATGGGACACCCTGTATTTTGATTCGTTCTGAGCATACAATGTTTTTGTTCGTCACATAATGTTTGCTTCAGAAGTTTTTCTTCATTTCACTCGATTCTGTTCATTGCTTCTATTGACTAATGGAAATGATATAATTCTCGAATACATTCACCATAACATCAGTTTCCACGATCCAAACAATGATGCTTCTTATCAATTTAAGTAGTAAATCTATAATGTAAAATATCATTCTTTTGTTGTCAGGTATTTAGAACTGTCTGAATGGCGTTATCAGTTTTTCAATTTTCAGATGTAAATCGACATTGTCAGAAATCCAAGATTTATGCAACTTCATAATGATGTTGACAATATTGCGTATCAATCTGGCAAGAAATAAATACCAAAACCATAAATTTTAATATACACAGTGGAGTATGCCAAATCTCCATGGTCTACTTTGTGCTCAATAATATCCGAACATAGTATAATATACTAATTATCAGAACACAATATTTGGAAATATTTTCTACACATATATGTGATTATTAAACTTGGCCGCCCCTGTACTGAAGAATATTTTTTGTAAATGAAGCTGCAAAGTAGATAAATTATTCAAAAATTCTGATTCGAAAGGACTCTTAACATTTTAATCCCTGCGAAAGAAATTTATACTCACAAGCTGAAACCGCGGCCGTTTGGCAGGTAACAAGTAACTAAGATGAAAAAAAATGCTTACTTACGTCGAAGAAGAGAGGCTGTTTGTTACTTATGTCAGAATCAATATTTTAAATAGGATTGCTCGTAACATTCCACAGGTTAATATTAATTCAGAAAGAAATGAAAATTTCTATATTCCATTGGAACTCTGGCGTGAATCGATTTCGACCAGGCAGATGTCTACGGTTAGCAACTTCAATTATTGGGAAAATATACATTTTTGTTATCAAGCAACCACAGTTCACAGAATTTGACAGTTTGATTCATAATGCCAAGAAAAAAGTGAAATTGAATTGCCTTTCCAACAAGGTGCTGTTCGACCCCATTTCCCTATTAAAAATGAGAGCGGTTGAGGGTTGCGGCTAGATGGGTAGTGAAATCAAACTCATTTGAATTTCCACCCCAAAGCTCAAAATTCGGAGGTTATGGATGGCGTACCCTATATAAGCGACGCGTGCTGTATAAACCGAGATTCTGTAACTTCTTGGAAAAAGATTTAAATCAAGAGGGGCCTGAAATAAGTGGACAGTGACTAATGAAACTGAGGGTAAAGCGGTTAATTCCGAAGACAAATTGGAAGTGGAAGAAAACTAATAGCTGTGTCTGCAGAACTATTACGCCAAATACCTGATCGTCGAACGAGAGTAACGGATGTTCCAATCCGGGATTTCCTGTTTTTGATCAGGGGATAGGTCAGATTTAAGTTTTATAGATGGTGGACTGATGCATAAACCTGACAGGGGTAACAAATGATAGTTGTTCGTAAAAAGAATGGGTTTCATTAAATCTCTCTTTTGTCTTATTTATCATATATTGGAGTTCACTGTCGTCGGAATTTTCAGTCAATAGAAAAGGGGAAACACATCTATTGTGAGTGAATTCTCATGTTTAGTAATACGAATTTTTTTCGTTTTCATTTCGAAGATTAAAAATTTTCGTCATGTGAAACTCATCGCGAATGAAACATACTGAGAATATATTCACAAATGTGGCTGGAGAGAAAAAATTAATGAACGGAGTCTCGGTCCTGATATCAGGGAAATACAGCTATGAAAATTTCAGCTGAATAAACTGGTTCCTAGAACATTGAAGAATTGAGGGATGAAGTGTAAAAGAACAAATTGAAGTGATTGTAGAAACACTTGAATTGACGTTTCGCAAGATCAGGAAAAAAGGATTTGTACTTTGATCACTTAGAATATTTTCGTTTTATCCTGCTTCTGAGATCAGGAAGTGAATATAAGCATGTTTCATTATTTTGGTCTTCACTGATGTAAAATTTGAACTGATTGAAGTTTACACTCTATTTTCGTGATTTGCTAACAGCAAATCTTTTGTCGCTAAAATGTTAACTTCATCAAGTGTGCTTAGTTTCAGAAATGATCCTCTAGTTTTGTTCTCTAACTGTTTACCAATTCTGTAGCAAGCGGATATATCTCCATTAGACAGATCCACACACAGTTTTTCCTTCAGCAGGTTCCTCAATTTTTCAGTCGTATCTTCACCCTTCACTTCTTTCATGTTCAAAACGCGCAAATAACATGATTTTGTTATCTGCTCCAATTTAAACTTGCACTTAAATTTCACAGGTAGGTAGGTGTAATCAGAAATGCTCTTATTCAACGCCTTGATATAAGATATAAATTGATTCGGCAGCTCAAATGACAGTCGAACCAGCGTGGATCTCGGGGGAACTGGGGGAACGTTTTCCCCTAAATGGCCCTCGACTACCTAAAATTATGCTGACATAGTAAGGGTGAATAATTACTCGATGGGCAAAAATTTGATTTGTCCCAATTTCTGAATGGAGTTTTGATTGGTGTCTACTCAATTTAGTCAATTTAACATTGCCTTAAATACCAGTACCTTTTGGTTTTTGAAATAAGATAATTTTATTTTCGAAAGTCTATCCCTATCAAACAATTTTTAAAGGAAAGTTATAAGGGATTGTTATTTTCAACCCCTAATAAAAAAGTTATTGGATCAAAAAAATTGTTAATTAAGAAAAGTGACCATCAGATATCGACCAGATTTTGGTGTCATTGTATTCATTGAGTCTTTCTGAACAACATTAGTGAAACCAACAAGTGGCGGTCTGTCTTAGTTAAGAAGAGATGGGCTACCAAAATTCCAAAAATGAACCATCTTCACGTCAGTATTTCCACTATAAAAACACAAAAACACGGCTCCGATTTGGTCTATAAATCACCCTCGAACATTTACATAACGATTCGAATATGTAGTTTCATTTCAGGTGAATTCAATTATTAACGCAAAAACACCGAAATTTATTATTATATATTATTTAATGAATCATATTATGTATAGTTGTCCGAATGTTCTGTTGCATCGATAGATAGCATACCATTCCAACTGGCCGAAGTTAAATTGCAAAATAACATTACACTAGATTTTCGGAAACTGCAAACGCGTAATAAAACTTTGGCCGGAAAAATCTGAATTGATTAATGGATTGCAATGTAACTCCGTTCAAAAAGCAACTATCGTCAGGTAAAAACTCTAGACTTTGAGCCCCGAAAAAGCATCTTTCGCTTTTTGAAAATCAGGAAATTATTATGCACTTGTCTGCATTTCATCGTTGAGCACCTATTCACAAAACTTGATCCCGATTGTAGATATATCTAGTTCGAACCTCAACACATTTGAGCAGGACTGTGCCTCAGGAAGAAACGCTCAAAAAAGTTTCGAAAACGCTCTTTATTGTCCACACAACGGAGAATTTAATCGAAGAAATACTTTGCTCTGATATCTGTTTATTTTGATAATTGATATAATAGGAAATGCCAAACGCAAATTCCCTAATACAAACATGTACCCTATAAAATGACCGTATGCATACCATTACAACTGGCCGAGGTGAAATTACAGAATAACATCACTAGATTTCGGGCAACTTCATACCGCGTAATAAAAGGTCGGAAAAACCTGAATTGATCAATCGAATGTGATGCAACAACGATGGTTGGTTATCACATAGGACATTATAAAAATTCAAATTGTTCAAGTCCATGGACCTGCTGTTAAACCCATTGTTCCATACAATTTTTCGGAGATCACGGAAATAAGTTTTATTCCTTCTGTCGTTGAAGCACACCTCTCTGCCCTAGATGTCAACTCCTCTCCGGGTCCTGATGGTTTCTCTGCCAAACTTTTGAAAGAATGTGCTAAATCCCTTTCATACCCTCTCTCCCTATTATTCACACGATCGTTTGAGACTTCTCGCTTGCCCTCAACTTGGCGAAGTGCAACGGTGACGCCTATATTCAAAAAAGGAGATGAGAGTAATGCTGCCAACTACCGCCTCATCAGTTTGGTTCCGATTATATCCAAGGTGTGCGAGAAGATCATCCATGAGAGGGTTCTCCAATTCGCTGTTGAAAACCGCCTTTTACCAGACAGTCAACACGGTTTTCTACCAGGTCGCTCTGTCACTACCAACCTTCACGACTGTATCAATTCCTGGTCTAAATCCCTAAATAAGTCCCATCCAGTCGACGTTATCTATCTAGATTTCTCACGAGCCTTCGACCGCATACCTCATAAGCTTCTCCTTCATAAGGTAAAGCATCTGGGAATTCGTGGCCGTCTACTTCGCTGGATAGAGGCATTTCTCACTGACAGGGTTTTCCGAGTTCGGGTTGGTAAATCTTTGTCTTCACCGAGGCAAGTTTTAAGCGGAGTTCCTCAAGGGTCTGTATTAGGGCCACTTCTTTTTCTCCTTTTCATATCTGATTTGCCCAAGATTCTCAAATCAGAGTGCTCCCAATTCGCCGATGACACGAAATTGTTCGGAAACCCTGTTACAGCCGCTGTCGAACTTCAGGAGGACCTGGAGGCGCTGACCAATTGGTGCCGAGAGTGGCAACTGCCCCTCAATCAGGAGAAATGTGCAGTGTTACACCTTGGTTCCCACAATCCCCGTCATCAGTACTATCTGAATGATGTCCCCATCAGCACCTGTAGTAGTCATTCTGATCTCGGTGTGATTATTAACGAGGATCTCAGCTGGTCAGATCATATACTTTCCATTGTAAGTGAGGCTAAAAGATCTCTGTTCATGATACAGAAGGCCTTCAACGGATGTGAGCCCTCAACATGCGCTGTCCTGTTCAAGACATATATCCGCCCCATCTTGGAGTTTGCTGGCACTGTATGGTGTCCAGTACTGAATAGAGATTTGGCTTTGTTGGAGGGTGTCCAGCGTCGAGCGTCGCGTCTGCCATATGGGATTTTGCGACCAAGCTATGAAGAGAGGCTATCTCTCATGAACTTGCCGTCGTTTGCTGACAGGAGGATTCGAGGCGACCTGATCACAATCTACCGTGCTCTCCACAATCTCTTTGGAGCTGACCAAAGCAGCCTTTTCACTTTAAACTCCGATGGTCGTCTACGTGGTCACGCATACAAGCTGTCCAAGGAAAATTTAATATCGACGCAGAGGCAAAACTTCATCTCCAACCGGGTTTTTAGTTCGTGGAATAGTTTGCCGTCGACAGTTGTGAACTCACAGTCTGTCAATGCTTTCAAAAACAATTATGACCGTTTATGCCGTAGCGTTCGTCGGTGACACTCGTGATAGTGGAAATTTCTCAATTTTTTTTATGATTTGTCACATTTTGATTTTATGTAGAACGTATATGTATTAATTTTGAGTTTTATAGGCTTTGCCTCAACTCTGTATCATTTCTAAATAAATAAATAAATAAATAAATAAATAAAATATTCAAACCTTGAGCCGTTTCAGTAGAACTGTACCTACCCAGGAGGTAGCTTAATGGACAAGGGCGTGAAAAGTTGCGGAAACACTCTGTATTGTTCACACAACAGAGAATTCCAACGAAAAAATAGCTTCGCTCTGATTTCTGTTTATTTTGATGATTGATATATGGGAAATGTCAAACGCAAATTCCCTAATACAAACATGTACCCTATGAAATGTCCGTATGTTCTGTTTCATTGATAGAAGCATACCATTCCAACTGGCCGAGGTAAAATTGCAAAATAACATCACTAGATTTCCGGAAACTGCATACCGCGTAATAAAACTTTGGTCGGAAAAACCTGAATTGATTAATGGAATGCGATGCAACTTCGATGGTTGGTTATCACAGAGGAGATAATAAAAATTCAAATCGAATAGACAATTTGAAATTGGTTATTTGTGGTGCGGAATTGATGAGGCCAATAAAATCCGATAATAAAGTTCTGAAGCGGTGTAACGACCTCCTCTGTCGATGCGATAAACTTTGCATGTCTCTGTGCGCCTGGATGAAATCGTAGAATATTGTGAAAAGATCCTTCGTTTTTGGAAATGATCATGTTTTGAACTTTCAGAGGAAATCATCTGTTCATATTTTTGAGGTCAATTTTCTTTCTAAATCACTTTTTGCTCACACAGTTATCTGTTATTTTCAAGTCTGCTCGAAAACAGCAAAGCAGAATGAGCTGAGTCCAATATTAATATTAGTTTGATATAATAAAGTCATATATTTCTCCACGATCCTATTTATTAACATAACACATATTGAACTAATACTTATTCGATTGGCCATTACAAATTTTGTATATGGAAATATTATTCATAATATTTTGTTCGATTGTCATAACAAATTGAAATAGGAAAAGTAACACCTTAAAACATGACGTTTTTGATCAATTTATTGTACGTTAAACTGATCCTTCATCTTGAGGTCGACGGAAATGGTTAATTCCATCAACTAGTTCATGAATTGCTAGATTAATGAACGAGTTGACTACAAGATATTTCCGCTGACCGCATTATGAATTGAGTGAATTAATTACATTTTTATTTGACATAAAATATACATTTGACATTATGTAAATATCTATGTTTCAGTAGAGTTACTCCCATAGACCAGTCCAACAAAACAGCTGTTCGTCTTTTTTTCAAAATGGCCGCTGGGAATTACTATACTATAAACAATCAGTTGAGTTTATTGACGATCTACTATTTCCACAATTGACCATGTAACAAGAACTATACAAAAGCATACTTAAATCGAAAATAATGAAAAAATAAAAAATCAAATAAATAATTCACTTCCAAATCCATTAATTGAAGTCATTAGTAGACCCTCAGCTCCCAGCAGCCATATTGAAAAGCTGTTTGGTGAAAATTCGTTGCACTGTCCTACTGCTTCTGAATACTTTGTGTTCGGTTGCCAGGTTGCCTAAAACAGTTGCTCATTTAAATTGAAGAAATTGCTCAATAGAATGAGTCATTATAGATCATATTGAACACGTTCAATCCACATTTGATTTTCAGGTCGATGGAAAAAATATGTTAAACTCGCTTTCACACAAACGAAATTTGAAGGGTAGGAGTTCTTCAGTTGCTCCTCTTGCGGACATTTCATTGTACCCTAAAACAATCAAGACTCAAAGACAAAAATTGAGCAAAAATCCAATTGAAGTAACCGTGGTTCAAACGGTATATCAGGATCTGCTGATGTTCTACAGCCGCTATCTTTCAGCTTCTTCAACCGTATTGGTTCTTGCAAATGCAGGCCGCATAAATCAGTGGGTACCTACTGTTATATTATCTACCACGCACGAATACAACACGAGACAAATTGTTCAAAACACTCAATAGATCCTCAATTCTGAACGATACTCCTAAAAAAACGCTGCAAAACTACCAAATCAGCAACTCAAATTCGACAAGCATTGTCAACTTAATTGAAATTGAACTAAAATTGGTCCTTCAAAATAACTGAATTCCGTCCGAACCGTTCACCTACTAAATTGATGCTGTTTCCTTTATATTCTTCATTCTATGACCCTAAAATAATACCTACTATATCCCTGGTTGAAAATTGCAAAATTAACTACGGCAAGAACCTCAAAGTAATCGTTTGAAATTTCTTGGTGTAGGTACCTTTAATATTATAATAAAATATTATGTTCTGATTCAATTTTTACTTTCTTAGAAAAATTTTCCACTCACTTCTGTTGTCAATAGTAACCCAACCCATCTCAGTAACTATACTGAGTATCTACCAACAGTACTAACTTCTATCAAATCAGTGTCCTAATAGACTACTCGAATTATAATATAGGTAGGTACTTTTTAATTAACTATCAGAGATACTTCCAATGAATGAAATATTCCGTGTAAAAAAAAATATCGATTTCATGATCCCAGAAAACTTCACAACAATATTTCACCAGAAGAAAACATCACAAAGAGACATTAGCCACTTTGTTTCACCCTTCTGTATTTTACTTCTTCCGATCTAACGATCTTCTCTAATGGAAATTATTGTAAAGAGCCACTCAGACCCCGGCAGGGACCTCAAAGTAATCGTTTGAATTTGCTGCGGATTTAATATCTGCCGTAAAAACGACCGCCTTGAAAATAGAGTATTTTGCATTGTGATTATAAATTTGTACCATTGATACTAATACTAATATTAAGTTCTGATTCAATTTTTACTTCCTCAGAAAAATAAGTTTCCTCTCACTTCTCTTAACAATAATAACTGGAGACCGGATTATATTCATTTGCATATTTGCTTATGCTTTTGCATAAAAGTGCTGAATCCGATCAAATTCCAGAAAATATGAGCTCTTTTGCTCTATTGAGTAAAATACTAATAATTGTGACTTTTGCGAATCACTTTTATCGCGTTCCGGCACGCAATATTAGTAGCCACGCGCTACGAAAGTATCCAAATAATGATAAAATACGCCAAATGAACTCCACATTGCTTTTGGCATTCTCAGATAACCTCCAAGAAAAGTTTGAAAGGATATTGAAAGGAAATCCAGGTTTCGAAGATTTGTCTTTCATCGAAAGTTTTAATTAATGAGACGGCAGAAGTTTTATCTGAAACTATTAGGGAGAACATAACACCAAGGTTCAAATCCTCTCCAGTTACGTCCGTTGATGTAGAGCGAACCTTTTCCACATACAAAAATATTCGAAATGATCGAAGGCAAAATTTAACAATTGAACATTTGGAACAATATTTAATTATAAAGGTTCACAATAAGAATACCATATTATTGAGAGTTGATTTGGAAATAAAAATTACGTTTCTTCTTTTTTGAGTTCCCAAAAATTAATTATTCAATATAGTATATTCTGCATATTTTGCTAATTTTCGTGCATATTTCAAGCATTTTTCATGTATATTTGCATGCATATCACAACGTTTTTATGTTGCATATAATAATCCAGTCTCTAATAATAACTCAACCTATCTCAGTAATATAAAGGGTGAATCCTGTTGAACTGTACATACTTCACACAGAGATAGAGGACACTTTGCTGGTTTCAAAAACACCCCACATGAAAGGTCTCAAACGATTCGTTTGAATTATACAGGGTGATTTCCAGTTTTGGGTCATATTTTCAAAATGCTCTATTGGACGAACGAATAATCACAAATTCATCAAATTTGGTACGAAGGAGGACTGTATCAATCTCAATACAGCTGAGTTAACAGATTATCAGTTTCCAGGACCGGACTCTATTTTTCTGATATTATCGGAATTTATGAAAAAAAACACCCTATAGATGAAAAAGTCAATAAACCTGTCATGACAGTTCAAACTACACTGAAAACTCTTCAATGAAGAGTAATAAAATCACGTGGCACACCTACAAATTTAGGGAAAAAAAATATTGAATATGGGTACTCGGAGATAAATGGCCTAATTCACATGGAAAACCATACCCAAATGTATCAAAAGTTGAAGACAGGAGAATATTATCAGTTTAAATCCTCCCGATATTCAAATATTCCAATATTCAGGTAATTTTCGTCAGTTTCCAGGACCGGACTCTATTTTTCTGATGTTATCGGAATTTTTTAAGAAAATCACCCTGTAGATGAAAAAGTCAATAAACCTGTCATGGCAGTTCAAACTACACTAAATACTTTTCAATAAAGAGCAATAAAATCACGTGGCACACCTACAGATTCAGAGAAAAAAATTGAATATGGGTAGTCGGAGATAATTTTTTTTGTACGGCCTAATTCACAAAAAAATCTACCCAAATGTATCAAAAGTTGAATATTAATGGTTAAGATCTTCTACGTATTCAAGTATTCCAATATTCAGGGACGGACTCCCATCGCAGATTGGGTTTTTCAATAGATGATAGGTCGAAAGATTCGCCCTGAATATGGAACACCCCAAAAAACTGTTACGGGAGACCGAACAACATTAAATAACCTACAAGGAATTTTCATGAAATCGCGTGACACACAAATAGATTTAAAAAAAATTGAATAATCGTACTCAGAGATAATTTTTGGGCGGCTGAAGTTTAGTAGAACTATACCGAAATGCATGAAAAGTCGAATATTTACCTGATAATATTCGCGATTTCATGAGAATTTCTTGTAGGTTATTTAATGTTGTTCGGTCTCCCGTAACAGTTTTTTGGGGTGTTCCATATTCAGGGCGAATCTTTCGACCTATCATCTATTGAAAAACCCAATCTAAAATGGGAGTCCATCGCTGAATATTGAAATACTTGAATGCGTAGAAGATCTTAACCATTAATATTCAACTTTTGATACATTTGGGTAGGTTTTTTTGTGAATTAGGCCGTACAAAAAAAATTATATCCGACTACCCATATTCAATTTTTTTTCTCTGAATCTGTAGATGTGCCACGTGATTTTATTACTCTTTATTGAAGAGTATTTAGTGTAGTTTGAACTGCCATGACAGGTTTATTGACTTTTTCATCTACAGGGTGATTTTCTTAAAAAATTCCGATAACATCAGAAAAATAGAGTCCGGTCCTGGAAACTGATAATCTGTTAACTCAGCTGTATTGAGATTGATACAGTCCTCCTACGTACCAAATTTGATGAATTTGTGATTATTCGTTCGTCCAATAGAGCATTTTGAAAATATGACCCAAAACTGGAAATCACCCAGTATAATTCAAACGAATCGTTTGAGACCTTTCATGTGGGGTCTTTTTGAAACCAGCAAAGTATCCTCTATCTCTGTGTGAAGTATGTACAGTTCAACAGGATTCACCCTGTATAAGCTGTACTTTCATCGAATCGGTGTCCTAACTCCTAATAAAGAAAAATCAGACTACTCGAATTATAATATACTTTTCAATGTATGTATGTATTCTTTTGAATTGAGAGCTAACAAAATACAATACATGATACAAAAAAGTCCCTAGCTGAGGTTGGTGCAAAACGGGGTACCATACTATTCTGTCGTATGATACCAGAGCACAGGGAAAAACCTCAGAAGAAAAAAACCCTGCCTCGCCGTTTTTACAAAATTGAAACTCAAAACTATTCAAATAAATACCTTCAATATTCAGATACAAAATACGTAATTCTTGCTCTTGGGCCAGGAGGGTGTTTCAAACCAGATCTGGCGTTCCAAGTGATGAATTTCGAATCTTCTGTTCTTCTAAGACCGCTACAGGACCCTACTGAAGGGTAATCATCTCCCATAGATTTAAATAGTGGTATTTCATCCTAAATATCGAATTCAATTTCGGAATAATGATAAAAAACGTGTGACAAACTTGTGTCAAAATGACATAATAATCTTTCCGAAATACTTCCAATAACTTTCGGAATGAAATATTCCTTATACCGACACGAAAAATATCGATTTAAAGATCTTAGAAAACATTACAACAATCTTTCACCAGATGAAAACATCACAAAGAGACAGTCGCCACTTTGTTTCACCCTTCTGCATTTAACTTCCGATCTTACGATCTTCTCGAACGGAAAGTATCGTAAACAGCCACTTAGACCCCGGCAAGAACCTCAAAGTAATCGTTTGAAATTTCGTGGTGCGGATTTAATATCGACCGTAAAAACGTCCGCCTTGGAAATAGAGTATTTTGCATTTTGATAATACCATTTTACATAAATATTGCCGTTCGGTTTGATGTCCTATAAATTTTATCATGGCGACCAGATGTGGAAGCGGTTTAGGGCGTCATTTGCATGGTACCTTAATACACCTGATCGAAAAAATTGCGGTAAAAATATCCGTCCTCTGATGAAAAGGGGACTCGAAGGACGTTCTGAAAAAACGGCTTTTCATTATGGTAAAGGGTTTCGAAGATCGTTCTTACCAAATTGCAATATTACGTTTTCAATACTCGTTCAGTTTTTTTCGCTAGAGACCATAAGCTCTCATTTACAGGTCCAGATGAAGCAAATAACAGGTCTGTTCGAAAACTGAAACAGTGTTCTCTGATGAAAAGGGGACTAGAAGGACGTTCTGAAAAAATGGCTTTTTATTATGGAAAAGGGTTTGGAAGTAGATGGATCGTTTTTACTGAATAGCAATATTACATTTACCTTTTCGAAACTTGTTTTTCCGCATAAGCCGTAGGCTTTCAATGATGATGAATCAAAAAAGGAGTCCATGCGTAAACTGAGACATAATTGTGAAAAACTGGTAGTGAAGATATTTATATAAGAATAAAATTGACGAAAGAAAGTATCATTCTTTCTATTCATGAAATGAATTCCAGAAAACACAAAAGAAATATAAATGATGAGTCCGCTGGTTTCTGAAATATCGATAATTCTTGAACCTTCAACGAATTATTTTGAAATTTGTTTAAGTTATGCAACTGCTTGTACGAATCATACCTAAATTGTCCACACCAGTACTAAGAATTTTTTTGTAACATTCGGATTTGATAGAATTTCATGCACATAAATTCTAAATATCTATGCCTATTGCACCAAACACTTTGCAACTTTTCAGTTTTCAAAATTCATTTAATGAATTAAGTTCCACGAAACGCATTCATAAATGAAAAATACATTGTGAAAAGTCAAGTACATAGTGAAAATTACTCCGCAGACATCAAATATTGGGAGAAATGTTGTGCAACATAACTAATTTTCACTTTTGAAATTTGTCAGAATGCAAAGTGCGAAGTGAAAAGTTGCAAACTATTTTGGTGCAATGGGCCCCTGGTGTATTGAGGTACCATGCAAATGACGAACTAAACCTAATGTAAAAACTGTTTTCAACGCCATAACGCATGCATGGTTAGATGATTAATTCTGTGCAGGGGCCCATTGCACCAAAATACTTTGCAACTTTTCACTTCGCACTTTGCATTCTGACAAATTTCAAAAGTGAAAATTAGTTATGTTGCACAACATTTCTCCCAATATTTTATGTCTGCGGAGTAATTTTCACTATGTACTCGACTTTCCACAATGTATTTTTCATTTATGAATGCGTTTCGTGGAACTTAATTCATTTGAAAACTGAAAAGTGCAAAGTGAAAAGTTGCAAAGTGTTTGGTGCAATAGGCCCCGATCGAAAAAATTGAGGTATAAATATCCGTTCTCTGATGAAAAGGGGACTCCAAGGACGTTTTCCAAAAATTGCTTTTCATTGTGGTAAAGTGTTTGGATGCAGATGGATCGTTTTTACCGAATAGCAATATTACGTCTCCGTTTTCAAGAATTGTTAGGTTTTCTCGCTTGAGCTATAGGCTCTCAACTACATTTCCGGATGAAGCAAATGAGAGGTCCTTGAGAAAATCTGGATAGGGTTGTAATCAGCAGCCGTTGAACGTTGAAAACTGGAAGCAAAGCTACTGATATAATCAAGAAATTGACGACTGACTCTTTTCATTTGTGAACTCTAGAAAACACCAATCAAATGAATTCATTTTCCAAATACATGAATAACAGTTTTCGCGGATTTTTCTAATCATCTATAATCATTCTTGAAACTTTAGGATCTAAAGGGCCCAAATTTCGAAGAGATTAGTTAAATTAAAAATATTTTCGAAGCAGTTGCAAAAATTAAATTAAAAGTAGTTGGAAAAACGTTGAACAGTTGGAAAAATTTCAATGGCGTAAGTACAGGGACTGGCCAAATGTTGGCAAATTTTCAGAGCGGTTGGTAAATTTTCAAAGCAGTGGAAAAATTTCGAGGCTGGTGGAGTGCTGATGGAGTGCTTTCTAGTTAAGTTTTGAAGCAGTTGGAAAAATTTAAATAGAATTGGTACAGGAGCCTTAAGTTAATCAGGTTTGCAAAACTTTCAATGCAGTTGATAAATTTTCGAAGCAATTGAAAAAAATTCTCAATTGTTGAAAAAATTTCAATGGAGTTGGTACTGGTGCCTAATGTTCATCATAGTTTGGTAAGTTTTCAAAGCAGTTGGAATAGAATCCGATCAATGTTAAAGTTGATATTTTGAGCTTGAATAGCAACGCGCATTTTCGAAGAGTGTGCAGTTGGCCCAGCACTTTTTGATTTTCGAAAAAATTTTTGTTGTGCTGAATTGTGCTAGGTTTGAGCTTATTTGTGCCGATAATTTTTTTCTTAATTCCAAGTGGTTTTCGAAATATTTCCAAAACCGAAAAAATGAGCCAGCCCAGCACTTTCGAAAAATAGGGTTTAAAGGATTGATAAAAATTGTGCTACACATGTACTGAGTTCTGCCGTTCGAATTTTCTCGAAAGTCCCTCTCATTTCCGGAAAAATCGAAATTTAAGAAAAAAGATAGCCCAGCACTTTCGTTTTTTTCTCTCACAAACGAATGAAAAATTTGTGCTACATTTGTGCTACGTTGTGCCGTGAAAATTTTCACGAAAATCATTCGCGTTTTCCTGCAAACTACGAAAATAAAAAAAAGTAATCCCAGCACTTTTGTTTTTTTTCAAATGAAACATGCTCAAAGCATTGTGCTACTCTTAGGAAAAGTTGTGCCGTAGTTATTTTCACAAATATCAGGCTAATTCACTCAAAAAATAAAGAAACTGGAAAAAAGTTAGCCCAGCACTTTCATTTTTTCGACGAAAATTTTTTTTTATGATTGTACTCTATTTGTGCCAACTTGTGCTGGTCAAATTTTCAGAAAAATCATCAGTTTTCTTCTTATATGGGGGAAAATAAGAAAAATCAGTAGGGTGGAGGAAAAACTATTATACCTGACAACAGTGTGTGTGAAGTTGACCCAGCACTTTTTGATATTCGAAAAAAATTTTATTGTGCTGAATTGTTCTAGGTTTGTGCTGCTTTGTGCCGCTTAAATTTTTCTTTTATTTCATTCGGTTTTTGGGATATTCAACAAAATGTTAAGTACGAATAAGCCTAGCATTCTGCGAGAAGTTGGTTTCCAACGGTTGAAATGGATTATGGTTTAAATGTATTGAGTTGGTACTGAGTTGGGGCTCTCAAATTTTCTCGAAAGTCCTCTGAGTTGTAAGAATACTCAAGTTACGAAGAAAAATATTTCAGAAATTATATTTTTTTCTCTCCCAAAAATGTGAAAAAATATGGTGTATAAGTCGTGACTAGTGTGAATATTCAATATTCAGAAAACACTTCGAATTTTCCCGTCGAATGTTGGGAATTGAATAAATAAATCTACTGAACATCGGTATACATGGAAAAATAACATTGACGAATTTGCACTTCGTGCAAACTGTGGAATTTCGATAGACGTCTGAACTTACTCTGTTGCCTTGATTATTCGAAGGGATAAACTCATGACAATATTGCCGATAAAAATAAACTCAGAAGAAGACTTGATGATGTTTTCTCGTGAAAATTTAATTGACTATTGATACAGCAAAGTCGACGAGATATCGTTGAATTTATTCGCGCCTCTTAGATGAAATTTATGGTCGCATAATTTTCTTGGAGGAAAAATTGTTTCTTAACTTTCATGAATTCCAAAACCTGAAAGAAAACCATTGTTACCGCACCTGTATTAGTATACATAAGTATACATTTATAGTTCAATTTTCACATAAGAGTATTATTTTTATTTAAGTACATGAAATTATAAAAAATAGTCTCCTTGAAAATCTTCGAAAACTTAAATTATCCCCAAAATAACAAGAAACGATAAAGAAATGAACTTTAATGAACAGTAACAAAACAAAATTATGATATTTCATGTAGATAACGGATAATGCTCGGTAGGTTCGTACAAAACATTTCGTTGAATATCTCAAAAACCGATTGACATAAAAAAAAATTTAAGCGGCACAAAGCAGCACAAACCTAGCACAATTCAGCATCATAATTTTTTTTTCGAAAATCAAAAAGTGCTGGGCCAACTTCACACACACTGTTGCCAGGTATACTGGTGTTTCCTCCACCCTACTGATTTTTCTTGTTTTCCCCCATATAAGAGGAAAACTGACGATTTTTCTGAAAATTTGACCAGCACATGATAGCACGAATAGAGTACAATCATAGAAAAAAATTTTCGTCGAAAAAAAGTGAAAGTGCTGAGCTCACTTTTTCTAATTTCTTTATTTTTTGGGTGAATCAGCTTGATATTTGTGAAAATAACTACAATAATGAAAATAACTAAAATAAGTACAATGCTTTGAGCATGTTTCCTTTGAAAAAAAAACAAAAGTGCTGGGATGACATTTTTTTTATTTTCGTAGTTTGTAGGAAAACGCGAATGATTTTCGTGAAAATATTTACGGCACAAAGCAGCACAAATGTAGCACAAATTTTTTTATTCGTTCGTGAGAAAAAAAAACGAAAGTGCTGGGCTATCTTTTTTCTTAGATTTCGATTTTTCAGAAAATGAGAGGTACTTTCGGGAAAATTTGAACGGCACAACTCAGTACATGTGTAGCACAATTTTTATCAATCGTTTAAATCCAATTTTTCGAAAAGTGCTGGGCTGACTCATTTTTCGGTTTTGGTAATATTTCGAAAACCACTTGGAATTAAGGAAAAAAAAATTCGGCACAAAGCAGCACAAACCTAGCACAATTCAGCACAACAAAATTTTTTTCGAAAATCAAAAAGTGCTGGGCCAACTTCGAATCTCAGAAGATCTTGAAAAAAATTTTGATCAGTACTACTGATCACTTTAAGGACAAGTATAGAACCTTAATATGTCCATCAAGTTCTTTAGCGGGCCATATCGGTTGAGTATTTTCGTAATTAGGCTAACTGCAATATTTCCTTTATTTCAACTGAAGCAGTATCTCACCCTATAGAAACAAGTGCACGAAATCAAAAGTCATAAAAACTTTTCGATTATCAAAAACATTCAGAAGAGATATTTGTGTTGATAACCCAAAAGGTGAAGAAACTCTGTAACCTACCCATCCAATTTTGATATTCGAACTTTGGCATCCACAAAAACTGTCAGTCGATATCCGGGTATCGCCATTTCCGGAGCTATATTCCTCCTTTTCCACTAAGTTCCGCATCCTCAGATCCAGTCTGGCACAATAAAATTTTATCGTCTAAGAAACTGGACTGGCAGTCTCTGAAGTTTGTAGTCGACCGCCCTGAACGCATTCTATAAGTGTTTTATGCCGTTGTTTCTGTCTAACAACCTCTTTTTTAAGACTCTGTCGGGCGATTCTGAAATAATAACTTCAGGGGATGAAAAGATCCACCCCCTGATTTATAAAGTAATGATCTGGCGGAAGTGAAATATCGCTCTAATATTTCTCGCGCCGGAGTTCGTTCCTTTTCGAAAAACACTCCGTCGTTGAGTTTTATTAGATTATAAGTTGGGTGGCGGAAAATTTAGAAATCTTTTAAATGCCTTCGGGAAGTTTCGCGAAAGTTTTGCTATTAATCCTATTGAGTTCATATTCAGCGATGTATGTCAAGAGATTTATAGGAGCATTTTTTCAGGGAAGATAATTGCATGTCTTTAACAGTGAGCCTTTGATGTTGTAGCCGGGTTGTTAAGCTCTGCATAAATAAGAAACAGATAAATAGATGAATTTTTTCCGACGTTTCGTTTTTATTCGGAAGTTATTAGTCATATCTCATCTATAATTTTTTTCAAACTTTTCCAATCAACTTCACTGTGAAAAGCTGCTAATTTTATTCGGCTGAGTTTGTTTATGGATCAACTAGGTCAAAAAGTTTTCGTGTTATTCACATTTAAAATTTCATTTCTCGAATATTGGCGAATCTAGTTATCCCATCTAGTCTCATTTTTATATTTGGTTGCTCAGTAACGATTGAGTTGTTTCTGTCTAGCAACGCTTTTTAATACTCTTTCGGGCGATTCCGAAATAATAACTTCACAGGATGAAAAGATCCACACATCCTGATTTATAAGTGGAAGCGGAATTGAAATATCGCTCTAATATTTCTCGCGTTGGAGTTCGTTCCTTTTCGAAAAAACACTTCGTCGTTGAGTTTTATTAGATTATAAGTTGGGTGGCGGAAAATTTGGAAATCTTTTAAATGCCCTCGGGAAGTTTCACGAAAGTTTTGCTATTAATCCTATTGAGTTTATATTCAGCGATGTATGTCAAGAGATTTATAGAAGCACGGGGGAACAACTTGAACGCACCAGGAGTGGTTCTAAAGTTATGGTAAAAAACTGGTTTTGTTTCACCCTGTATAAAAAGACGTACGCCGAGTTTTCTTGGAATCCAAAACTGACGATTGATTGAGGATGAACATACCTACAAGTGTTAAAAAAATTCAATCGAATCGGACTTGAAATAATATTTTATAAATTAACAAACTTCATCGATTATTTGAGTGGATGGATTATTTTGCCCGTGAAATGAAGCGGGATACTTGAAATAGAAAATACAAAAATGTATTTCAAAATGTCATACTTAATTCGGACTATGTCCGACACATATTGCTGAAAATCTGTAGATCAAGAAATTCAGTAGCATAAGGTATACAGAATTCAAGCCTTCAACTTGTTGGCAAAAAAATTTTGGTTCTTTTAATTCAAGAGTGTCTACGTACGGTAGAAAAGAATTTTTTATTCCTTTGTCTTGTACTTACTGATGATGAGCATTGTTTTGGTTCCCAGCTCAGAACTGTACCAGCACGGTTCGCACATTAGATTAGCTTAGATAGTTGATTACCCTTATGCACTGCCACCAATAAAGTCTTTTGTGCGTAACCATGCTAAAACTACGTTTTTCCCAGGAATCTAACCTCCTTAGCAAAGCTGGTTACTTCCTTAGGGGACTTCGCTCTTATGTCGGCTGGCGTTAATAACGCGCCACCTAGTAGAGTAAGTCTGGTTTGCGCCAGCGCAGTGCATTGGCATAGTATGTGCTCGGTGGTTTCAGTGGCCGATTCACATAACCTACAAATGTCGGAGTTTTCTTTACCGATCTTGTGTAGGTGATATCTCACGGGACAATGCCCTGTGAGAAGGCCGATTAGCAGCCTTAACTCGTTTTTTGACAACGATAGAGCTTGTTGAGCCTTCTCTTTAGAAGGTTCGATTAGTCTCTTTGCTTGTCTTTGACCGGATGTGTTTATCCAGTGAGAGTGTTTCTCCCTTTTTTCCAAACGCCTACCTCTGCCCTAATCAGTGTAGGTGATACCCAACAGGAGGGCACGGGTCCGGTGAAGGGTGTGTTGGCTCCTCTTTTTGCTAGGGCATCAGATCTTTCATGTCCCTCAATGTTCTGGTGGGCAGGTACCCAAGCTAAAACTAGCTTGTTGTACTTCGCCAGTGTTTTGAGGGACTGTCTGCAGCTCCAAATGGTCCTTGATCTACAATCAACGGCCATAAGCTGCCTCAGTGCAATCTGACTACCAGAGGCAATGCAAATTCTGGCTCCTTTGTACTGTCTGGACAGACAGACTTGGGCGCATCTTTCTATGGTCAGAATTTCAGTTTGGAGCGTTGTTATTGGCTTTCCCAAAGGCTCCGATTCTCCGTATTTGGGACCGTATATGGCTATGCCTGCTCCTCGTTCCCTTAGGGACCCATCTGTGTACCAGATGAGATGATTTTTACGAAGTCGAGACAAACCTTCAACATTTTCTTGGCGATCACCTATGATCACTTCGTAGTTGCCGTCAAGGTCATACTCGATTGGCATGGAATCCCTCGGTAGTAAAGGGAGTTCACCACCGAGTGATCTTAAAATATGTTCGTATCTCTTGCCAGAACTATTTGGTCCATTCTTAGGGCACTTATTAGACCTTCTTTCTTAACATAAATGTGCAGCGGGGTGAGATCCAGTATTACCTCTACTGCAGCTGTAGGAATTGTATACGCAGCTCCGGTTCGCACATGCTCAGTTTCGAATTTGTGTTTTGTTTTATTTCAGAACCAGTTCTGGATAGCAAATCCAGTGCGATAATCGGTGATGTATAGCGTATCCATTCTGCGTAATCTGGAACTGTCCTGGGATAGTTCTCATTTAGGAACCAAAACAAAGCTATTAATACATGAGATGAGAGAAGTACGAAATCTTTCTCATTACAATTTAGTAGCACAATCAATTATTGAATTTCTAACCACTACTATGACAAACGTGCAGAAAAAACGGACATAAAGATGTCGTTGTGCCAATTGTATTCTAAACTCCATAATTCATAATTTCACAGGTGATGGCGAAGATGAAAGGGCTCGATTGGTGTAGAACAAAAAGCTCAAGGACCTTCAGGACCAACTAGATATGTCTCCTGTAGAAATATTGAATTTGACGGATACTCTTCTTCATGAAGGTGCATACGACAAAAAGGAAATCGCTAACATCCTGGACGTAGCTGAAGAAGCATTGGAGAATATTTCCTTGACCCCAAATACTAGGGAAGTACAATTTTTCGAACTGAAAAAAAGAGCTAGCCATGTTTTCAAAGGTAGGTCGCGAATTTGTTTAAGTTTGATAGAATATATATAGATAAACTACTTCCAGTTTGAATTAGAGTAGTTCAATTTGAAAAAATACCCTTTACAAAGAGATGTTTTGATTTCTTGTACTTCAACGAATTATTTCAGTCAATTATTGAATTGGAGAATGTTTATCCTACAGTTCTTTTTTCCTGGCCAATCCGAAAATGAAAATAGATCCAGATTATCGTTCACGGATTTTAAGGTTTGAAGATAAATTGTGAAATTGTACGTGCATTTGACAGGGTTCCACACCGTCGTTTAATTTATAAGTTGGAGCATGTGGGAATTCGAGGAAGACTGCTCTCATGGATAAAGTCCTTTCTCAGTGACAGAACGTTCAGGGTGAGGGTTGGAGGTGCTTTTTCTTCACGTTACCAGTGGTATGCCTCAAGGTTCTGTTCTTGGTCCTATACTTTTTCTACTGTATACAGCAGATCTCCCTCAGTCCATACTTTCAAAGTGTCTCCTGTTCGCCGAAGATGCAAAATTATACAGCGTTCCTTCCCTTACTTCTAACCATTCAGTCGGACCTGAATACTGTTGTTCTCTGGGTAGAACAATGGTTGCTGCCTTTCAATATAAACAAGTGCTGTGTTCTACACCTCGGAAGAAACAACCGCAGTCTTCCGTACACGCTGGGAGGACGGCCCCTCACCGCAGTCCGAGGACATCGTGATCTTGGCGTGATCGTCAACTCTGATCTAGACTGGTCAGAGCATATAACAGAGACTTGCAGTAGAGCCAAGAAAGCGGCGCGCTTCTCGTTCAGCGTACTTTCGCGGGTTGTAGTGTGGAGACTGCAAAATTGTTGTACACAACGTACGTGAGGCCAATCCTGGAGTACGCTGGACCTGTTTGGTGGTGGCTCTCAGACATGATTCGCAGCTTCTGCAGTCCGTTGAGAGATGGTGCACAAGAATCCCATTTTCAGGTTTCTCTCGGCCAAGTTACGAAGCAAGAATGAGATTATTCAACATCTATTCCGTTTGAATACAAACCATCTTCGTGGGCATAAGTTCAATCTGCCAAAGGAATCTTTCAATACCACCTGCCGGATAAACTTTTTGCCTAACAGAATTTTCGACACATGGAATCGTCTCCCGAACGAAGTAGTCAACGCAGCAAGTATGAACCAATTCAAAACAAGTACGACCGACTGAGGAGAAATACTTAGTAATATTAAATCTGTTACTAGCATACTTTTTATATATATTTTTTTGTATTGAGTGCATAGGTTTAAACTCCACTCTTATTGATTATTAATAAAAATAAATCATTATATTCATCAAATATGCTAATGGCCGTTATATTGAACATTAAAAAATATATTTTTTTTATCTAATATACAGGGTGACTGGTGACGTATGGGACAACGGCTAACTGGAGATAGAGGACCTCAAACTGAATGAGGATTGGATGTTTAAATGTCCCATAAGCCTATTAGTTTCAGAGATACAGGGTGTTTTCTGCAAAAGTACTAAAACTATAAACTCCCATATCTTCGTCAATATGGCAAATTTTCAATGATATTTGGCAAGCTTGTTAATATACATATTCTCCATCAGATCGACAAGAAAAAATTCTCAAAAATTGCAGGTCCGTATTCAAAAATTTCCATTTCCGTGTCAGGTTAGAAATATCACTCGGTATATGAGATAAAAAAAAATGAATTGGAAAATTGGAATCTTCAAGAAACACTGAGTGAAAATCTGTTTTCAGTTTGAATGGCACAAATTTTTTATAGTTTTTATGATATGTTGAAAGTCGAATATTACAATTTATTCATATCGAATTCAAGAAACATACTATTCCTTATAAAAAACACTGAATTTGAGATGCTTAAATGATCCTGACGCATTTTGAATATTCCTTCACATCTTGAACTCCTTTTTTTATTGATTTTTTTATCAAAATTATAAGAAAAATTAAAAAAACAATAGAAATATAAAAGAAGAACAGTAGCACATATGATTCATAAAAAAAATCAAATAAACAAATGCTCGATATGCGAGAGCCATTCCCCTAACACACTTTATGAGTCTTTTGAACAATTGAAGTACTTTTGATATCCACAAGATGAAAAATTATTATACTCTTGATAGAACAGAAACACTGGATTTCAGCTCGAGAAAAGTTTGACTTTCTTCTCAGAACCCCTGAACAATAATCTATCTGGTGCTTATGTTTTCAACAAAATTTATTCTTCAATGAATTTTGAGGACTTATTTTCCTCTAATATGTACTTAGGTGTAGCAACTTCATCTTTTTTTGAGAAGCATATGAATTTCTTTAATGCAAACAGAATATTAGGGAAACAAGTGATTTCTTAGAATAAGAGGTTTATTATTCATTATCAATAAAATACATCCTACTACACAGAGTAGGCTTATTTCAAAAAATGACGTTTATATTCATCCATTCATCAATTGTGAATTATTGGGAATTGTGTCGTTTGTTTATCTATTGAAAAATGCCTTCAATATTCACGAATGAAGAATATGTAGATGATACTTGTTTTGGATTGCGCAAAATGAACGGATATAATATTTAGTCTCAGAATAATCCTCATCTCTAAAGAGAAAGAAATCATTAGAGTTTAAGAGAGCAAATAAATGCGTTGAAGCAAATTGCTCTGATTTCGAGCATTTGCCAAGTTGTTTTCTCATGAATCATTGCATAATTCAATAGAAAAATGAATTTTGTTGAAAGAATAAGTATCAGATGGATTATTGTTCAGGCGTTCTGAGAAGAAAGTCCAACTTTTCTCGAGCTGAATTATAGTGTTACTGTTCTATCAAGAGTAATTTGTCATCTTGTGGGTATAAAACGTACTTCAATTATTGTTCAAAAGAGCCAATAAGTGTGTGAGGGGAATGGCTCTCGCATATCAAGCATTTGTTTATTTGATTTTTTTATGAACCATATGTGCTACTGTTAATCTTTTTGTGTTTGTATTGTTTTTTGAGTTTTTCTTATAATATTGATAGAAAATTTAATGCAAAAGTATTTCAAGATGTGAAGGAATATTCGAAATGCGTCAGGATTATTTAAGCATCTCAAATTCAGTGTTTTTTCTTTCAGGAATAGTGTGTTTCTTGAATTCAATATGAAAAACTGTAATCTTCGACTTTCAACATATCATAAAAACTTTAAAAAATTTGTGCCATTAAAACTAAAAACGAATTCTTACTCAGTGTTTTTTGCAGATTCCAATTTCCCAATTCAATTTTTTTAATTTCATATACCGAGTGATATTTCTCACCTGACACGGAAATTGAAATTTTTGAATACGGACCTGCAATTTTTGGGAATTTTTTCTTGTCGATCTGATGGAGAATATGTATATTAACAAGCTTGCCAAATATCAGCGAAAAATTTGGCATATTGACGAAGATATGGGAGTTAATAGTTTTAGCACTTTTGCAAAAAACACCCTGTATCTCTGAAACTAATAGCCTTATGGGACATTTAAACCCCCAATCCTCATTCAGTTTGAGGTCCTCTATCTCCAGTTAGCCGTTGTCCCATACGTCACCAGTCACCCTGTATAAAGTTCTCGTGTCACAGTTTTCGTTGCCATACTCCTCCGAAACGGCTTGACCGATTTCGATGAAATTTTTTGTGCTTATCCGGTATCTACGAGAATCGGGCTACATCTATTTTTCATCCCCCTAAATGTTAGGGGTAGTCCCCTAATTTTTTTTATTCTTTAGACAAAATTTTCAATTTCTATTTTCTTATGATACAACATACAAAAATACATACAATTCTTAATTTTCACCCTTCTACGATCAACCCTTATTTCTTAATAGCCATTTTGGTAATTTAATAATTTTTCCTATTCGGTCGAAAACTGATCAATCTTCATTATAGTCCGTTCACGAAAGGTTGAGCACATAGTAGGCGTTTTTTTATTTATCTGAAGTTGGCAGTATTTGCTGTCATAACGTAAAATAAAGTCAACGTTGCCGAATGTAACCGGCTTCGTTCGACGAGATTGCGAGTTATCAGACAACTCTATGCAATATTGACAACATTGCGTATCAATCTGACAAGAACATAACCTAAATTTTAATATACACAGTGGAATATGCCAAATTTCCATGGCCAACCGACGGCTCAACCTTTCGTGAACGGACTATAATTAGTTATCCCCGCCAGATATCTACAGGTGTCACTAGGAAATTATTTATATGGCAAAACAACGTTTGCCGGGTCAGCTAGTAAAATATAATATTGGATGGAAATAATGAATGAGAAATATTTTGCTACGAAGTCTCTTTGATTTTGAGGAGCACAATCATATCTAAATCAAGGCATACTGTCACAATACAAAAGAAAAAAGTAAATGCAATAGATTTTACATAAAACTCGCTGCAGGCCACTGATAGAAAAAATGATATTTGTTTATTTCCCAACCTGTATAACTTTAAACGAGAATTCTCTGCTCTCTTCCAGAACTACTAATGGAATAACAATCCACCTGCAAAGGTGAACAAACAAACTTTAATTTCTTTTTAATCACCACAATGAACTAAACAGTTCCCATGTTCATTTACCCTAATGATTCCAACAAGTTAAAAAGCTATTCGCACCTGTTATTTTCCCTATTTTTTCTGTTCGGAATTCGGTTCAGTCAGTTGAATTTAGTATTCAATTTTGTTCCGACGTAAATTGGAATTCCGCTATTATTCGACAATGTCCGGAATGCTCTCTTCCTTCGCGGTATTCATTGAGAGGAGAAATACGAAATGCAAAAGCCAAAAAAACAAAGGTTCTTCTTGTTTCTTATAATTCCGGATCCGCAGACCTTTTTGCCTTTCAGGAGGTTGTTTGTGCGTTATCTTCTTGCCAGAGGCATTATTCGTTGTGTATGATGGGTTGTTCGTTTTATATTGTAGGTGACTAGAAACACATAGAATAAAAGCTATAGTGATTGGCATGGATATACTTTCAGTAGGTGAATTCGGTTCCTTATTTTGCTGTAACACTATGGTTATTATTACGGAACTATAGATGAATGTTGCTATTTCGGTATTAACTTCAAACTTTCGATGACTATCGATTGAACATTGGAGGATACACCAATTTCGTCGAAATTAGATATTTGATAGTCATTGACATACTTCGATAGTAATTGACACCGAGTATGACAGTCATTGACATAATTTCATCTCACTTTTGCATCAATTTTGGTTATTATATCATCCTGCTTTCTCTCACTCATACATCCTCATTATATGGGTTGTAATTATATTTTTCAAATGCCCACGTATACAGGGTCTCTATAAATGATTGTAACAGCGCAGTTGGCTTTGGATTATGCAAACAACAGAATTCTGTGATCATGCTATGCTCTGATTGGTTAGAGATTGGTGTTCTGCAATCCAAAGTCAACTGCGCTGTTACAATCATTTATAAGGACCCTGTATTATTACATAACCTTTTGAAAGTGTTGTTCAGTTCAGGATTATAGAATATGCCGTTTTAGGCGTAGAATGAACAAATGTTTGAATTGGAATGTTAAAGATTTTTGCTTGTCTGTCTGTTTGTAGCTTTATAGATCTATTCAATTTATATAATTACATATTGAGGATTCTGAAATATTTACAATCGAAAATGAAATAGAAATAATGAAAACAATATTCCACTTTTATTACCAAAAGAATTCGGAATAACGGATAACAATTAAAATATCAAGAAAGTGGATGAAGTATAACTGCCCCCTTTCCTAATCCAAGCAAACTCAACAGAAGATAATAGAGTTACCAATAATATACTTCATTAGGATAATTTTTTATGGTACTCCGTTTTGCACCGACCTCAGCTAGGTACTTTCTCTGTTTCAAGTATAGTATTTTGTTAGCTCTCAATTCAAAAGAATGTACACTCACCGGCAAAATAATCGATCCACTCAAAAAATCGATGAAGTTTGTTAATTCATAAATATATTATTTCAGGTCCGATTCGATGTTTTTTTCTGTTGTAGGTATGTTCATCCTTAATCAATCATCAGTTTTGAATCTCAAGAAAACTGGACGTAAGTCATTTTATACAGAGTGAAAAAAATTGTTTTTTTTCCCCTAACTTTAGAACCACCCATGGTGTGTTACAGTTGTTTCACCATATGATTTCTTATTTCATCATCAAGACACATCTTCTCTTGATAATATTATTTTTCGTTCATAACAATAGCTCAATTTTTGTTGAAGATACAACGTTTTCAAAGCAACATTAAACTTCACTATTTCGCGATGGCTATAAAGATGTAACCTTAAATCCTAACGTTTTGAAAATAATCTGAAAACTGAGAGAAAACATAAAATAAGAGACATTTTAGCGCGACATGTTCGGTTAGCACCGTTTATTGGATACTTTGTAATGCTTTATAATGCTCGACCGCACGTAGCTAGGATTGCCAAGAAGTATTAGAAGAGGTCGATATCCAAGAATTTAACCGGTCTGCTCTAAGCCCAGGTTTGATCCCAATTGGGCATGTTTTGATGCTCTTGAGAGAAAAACTCCTGAAAATTTGCAGCAGATCAGTGATGTTCTAATTGATTCAAAACCTTGCTGATACGAATTGCACCTGTTATCTACAACTGAGCGGAAAACACGTTATGTTTTTGACTTAGTTTTCAGTTTTTTTTCATTAGATCAGAATAATAGGTTGAATTTGTTGAAGTACTTTTGTAGCATTAGCGAAATATAATGATTCACTGAAAACCCTGTATCTTTCACAAAAATTGAAAATAGGTGCCCTGATAATGGAATAAGAAATCACACGGTGGAACAACTGGAACACACTAGGGGTGGTTCTAAAGTCAGGGTAAAAAAACAGATTTCGTATCACTCTGTATAATATGACGTACGCCAAGTTTTCTTGAAATTCACAACTGGTGATTGATTAGGTAGTACATACCTACAATTGAAAAAAAATCATTTGAATCGGACTTGAAATAACAAATATATTTTTTGAGTGGATCGATTATTTTGCCGGTCAGTGTATACATATACAGTGTGTTTGGTCATGACTTAGCGATAATTTAAGGCCATCAAATATACCTAATATTATCGACAAAAAAACCCACATTGGGAAGAATACCCCCTTAGTGTTGGAGTAGCCCCCATTTTAAATTTACTTTTCTATTTTCGTTGAACCTTCCAAATATTATCGATTTCTTTGTACATAAAGGTCCTACAGATGTGAAAAAAATATTTTTTGATAGAAGATACTGGCACCTTTTATTAAAGTGGAACAATGTAAAACATTCAACTTAAAAATGTCATGAAAAAATTTCTTAAAAAAAATTCGACATCTACATCATTTCTGTAAGTAACATAATTTGAGAGTTATTGCTGTTCAAACATGACCACTAGGCTAGAGCCAAAAACTTTTTTTGTTGCTACAGGTCGTCATGAGGACCACTGCCTGTCTACAAAGCAGAGGCGGCTATTTTCAGCAATTTTATGATTAATTTGTTTGTTTATAATTAAAAATGATCGAAAGAATAGTACTGAGTTTCATTTTATTTTATCAATTTTCATAAGGGTCATGTTTGAACAGCAATTACTTTCTGATTATGTGCCTTACAGAAATTATGTTGGTATAGTTTTGTAGCTTATATCCTTGCGTGTTAGCTTATTGAGAAAAAAAATTTACTTCAATGTGCTTGTTCTTGTACAGTGTCTCCCAATAAGCTTGATAGAACTTTGAAATTGAATAAAACAACAACAAATTAACCGATTTTGGTTCTCAAACATTTATTCGAAAGATATGGTGTATAAGTTTATGATTTAAACAAGATATCGTTCAAATGGCCTCCACGAGCTCGTTTGCAGACCTTAATTCGTTTGACCCAATTTTCCATGACTCGGCCTAGCATTTCCTGTGGTATGGCCTCGATACACCTCGTAATGTTCTCCTCAAGGTCTTGAATTGTCGCTGGAGAGTTGCTGTACACTTGTGATTTCACATATCCCCATAAAAAAAGTCCAAGGGCGTTAAATCACACGATCTTGGCGACCAGGCGATGGGGCCGTTTCTCGAAATTAATGAGTCGCCGAACTTATCGCGCAATAAAGTCATGTTGTCGTTCGAAATGTGTGGGGGGGCGCCGTCCTGTTGGAAATAAAGATCGTCGTCACCAATTTCATCAAATTTCGGGAAGAGAAATTCACGCAGCAAGTCGCTATGGCGCTGGCCGTTCACAGTAACGGCTTGTCCGGCGTAATTTCGGAAAAAATACGGCTCGATGATGCCACCACTCCACAATCCACACCACTTGTGGATTAGAATCGCTCCAATATCGGCAATTCTGCTTGTTAACGAAGCCGTTCAGCCAGAAATGAGCCTCATCAGAAAAGATGATTTTCTTGTGGAAATCTGGATCAGCTTCTAACATCTCTAGAGCCCAATCTGAGAACGCCCGACGCAAACTATGGTCATGAGGCTTCAGCTCTTGTGCCAGCACTATCTTGTAAGGATGTAGGCCCAAGTCAATGCGCAAAATTCGCCACATTGTCATCCGAGAGAGCCCCATTTCTTGCGAGCGGCGATTTACGGACACATTTGAATTGTCGCGGACACTGGCCGAAACGGCGGCGATATTTTCAGCGCTGCGAGCATTTCTGCGTCGTACAGGCACCTTTCTATCATGGAGAGAAAACTCACTTTCCAACTTTTTGATTACACGTCTGATTTGCTGCTCAGATGGAACGAAACCATCACCATTTTTCCGTTGAAACTCTCTTCGCGTGGCCACCGGCGAACGCGAATTTGCGTAATAAATTTGGACGATTTCCAAACGTTGTGTGAGCGTGAAACTTTTCATGGTAAAACTTTGAACCTTTCTGAATAAAATGACACTTCGAACGTCAAAATTGATAAACAAATATGGCCGCCAAAACCTTACAAAGTTCTACAACCTTATTGGGAAACACTATACTATTGCGGATTTACTAAGAAAATCAGTACATTTTTTTACAGAAAATTTTTTCAAGAAATTTGTTCATTACATTTTTATATTGAATGTTTTTACATTGTTCCACTTTAAAAAAAGGTGCCAGTATCATCTTTCAAAAAACATTTTTTTCACATCTGTAGGACCTTTATGTCCAAAGAAATCGATATTATTCGGAAGGCTCAACTAAAATAAAGAGTAAATTTAAAATGGGGGCCACTCCCCAATGTAGGGGTAACTCCCCAATGTGGGTGTTTTCGTCGATAAAATTAGGTATATTTGATGAACTTATTATCGCTAAGTCAAGACCTAACACACTGTATAAATATATAAATTAGGATTATTGATAGTCCCTCTGAAATTTCTCTGTCCGATTTTTGTCTTTCACGGTATCTACGACAGCCTGAAACACCTCGGATTCAAAGTTTCCAAACCTAGCCTGATACAATCGAAAGCATCAAACATGCGCGAAAGTAACTACTTTGAAAGCGGTCGTAAAAGCCCTTGCAAAACAGCGATATTCTGTTTCCCTTTCCGCGCTATATCGCTCAGGATTTCATCCTCACGTTTCCCCGGTATTGTTTTCAGTAAACATTTAGTTATTGTCTCATCGTTTGGACACATTAGAGAGCCGTGTTTATCCCTCCGGCAGTTCTGCAACGCAACCCGTAATTCAGACAACAAAAACAGCCAAACGGAACTTTGCGGGAGGGCTAAGGGTGAATTTATGTTGTTGTTGAAAAGGGATGCAAAGTATCGAAAACTAGGATGATAGTTTCAGATATTAGAGAGCTCTTTTATACTTACAGCTTTCTCTTAGGACACTTAACAGGAGAGTAAAGCCATTTATAGTCGAAAAATTGTAGAAAACTCATTCCAAGAGTCAGAACAATGCTTTCGGGTCTTATTACTTTTACTCATATTGAACATAAAAATTATTTTTGCTTTCACATCAATTCATCTGTTCAAATCAGTGCATTTGAAAACAGAACCTATTATTAGAAAGCTCCCAACGCTGATTGGTTAGAGATGCCGACTTACGTTCGAATCTTTGTATCTATCATTATCGAAAATACTGTGTAAACTTCAATCAGTTCAAATTTCAGAAGCAGGATAAAAAGAAAAATATTTAGGAAGTTTTAAGTGATCTTCCGAAATGAATGAAAATCAAAGTATCAATTCTTCTTTTCGTGATCTTGCGAAACTTCAATTCAAGTGTTTTTACAATAACCTTCAACGTTCTAGGAACCAGTTCATTCACCTGAAATCTTCATAGCTGTATTATCTAGACACCAAAATTGTTTCTTAGAAACTTTATAGGTTTTCACTCCCAGTCTCTGAAACATAAATAATTAAAAAATGTTTGATTAAGGTGAAGTGCTCCTGCGAAAATCTTTGCACTTATTTGTCAGGAGCAAATTGGTCTTGAAAAAAAAAAGTTTCTAAGAAATGCAGAATCCTCCCAGAATATATTTCAATCGATAACCAAAATTGTTCACTAACTAGTATCCGTTTATTAAGTCTTTCTCTCCAGACACATTTGAATGTATTCTCAGTATGTTTCATCCTCCATGAGTTTCACATGACGAAAATTTTTGATCTTTGATATAAAAACGATAAGAATTCGTATTACTTGAGGAGAGCGTCCACCTATCGGCAGCGAACGAAGCGGACGAAGCGGATTTTAGAATTCGTTGTATAGAATCCGATTCGTTCTGCGCGGGTAGGTGGACGCGCTTCCATTAGTTTCTATACAAAGGATTCTAAAATCCGCTTCGTCCGCTCCGTCCGCTTCGTTCGCTGCCGATAGGTGGACGCTTACCTCAAACATGAAAGTTCAATAACAATAGATGTGTTTCCACTTTTCTATCGACTGAAAGTTCAGATGACAGTGACCTCCAATAATTGTTAAACAAGATGAAAGAGAGATTTAATGAAACCCATTCTTTTTCCCAACAACTATCATTTGTTACCCCTGTCAGGTTTATGCATCAGGCCACCATCTATAAAACTTAAATCTGACCTATCCCCTGATCAAAAACAGGAAATCCCGGATTGGAACATCCGTTACTCTCGTTCGACGATCAGGTATTTGTCGTAATAGTTCTGCAGACACAGCTATTAGTTTTCTTCCACTTCCAATTTGTCTTCGAAATAAACCGCTTTACCCGCAGTTTCATTAGTTGCTGTTTCCACTTATTTCCCACCCTCTTGATTTGAATCGTTTTCCTAGAAGTTAAAGAATATTGAATATTTTGATATTGTCTTTTGTTTCGAGTCGTCTCTGTTTGTTCTACTGTATGATATAAAAATTCTCTATATCGCTGAGGGTTTCGTCCTCACGTTTCCCCGGTATTATTTTCAGTGAATATTTAGTTATTAGAGAGTTATCAAGACGCAAATAGAGGCTCAACTTGAATAAAGTTTCCTTTATTTTGACATCTGCTCATGCGCATCAAAGAAGGATTTTAAAGTGGCCTTTAATAAAATACAGGCCTCCCTTACTTAACTTGAATGAAGGACGACCGTATTTAAATAAAAGATTCCATATTTTGACAGTACTCTCATGCTTTCGGGTTATTTTATGTCAGGTACCAGGTATGTACCCTATTCAGGTACTACTTTTTTTTGGTGCATAGATCAATCTGAAAATCGTTAGAAGTGGAGAGTCAGTAGAGCATTTGATATACTATATTGTGAAAATTTTGTGGAAGGAATGAACAGCGGGATTGAAAATGAATGTCTCAGATTCACTTATGGGGACGTAGTGATTTTATTGGGGGAAGTTTTGACAAGAATTCCTCCATGAATGCTGAAATGTGAGAAGAAGTGAAAATTTTTTCTTCTTTGAGAAATTTACATTTCCTGCTCTAATCCGGGAAGAACGTACAAGAACTCAACCGGGAAATATGATTGTGAAAAATACAGTAAATCATTACCATAGCAACGAAATAATGGCTAACAATTCATATAAAATTAGTTATTAAAAGTTTGCATATTGAACGCAGCACGCTCGAAAATGGTTTTTTGGACTCGTATATTTTGTCTTATTGTCCAAAAAATTGTTTTTTCCGGATAATTCATTAAAGTATCTTTGGCAACACAGGAATTTTCACAGGTGTCAAAATGATTCAATAGAGTTGACAGGAAAGAAGTCGTTTCGATAGCTCATATGCCAGACCAACGGGCTCTTTTATTACAGGGCCCTTCAATAAAGTTAGGCCTCTATTTCGGTTTCGATAACTCTCTATTGTCTCAGCGTTTGTACACATTAGAGAGCCGTGTTTATCCCTCTGGCAGTTTTGCAACGCAAACCGTAACTCAGACAACAAAAACAGCCAAACGAAACTTTAAGGGAGGGCTAAGGGTGAATTTATGTTTTTGTTGAAAGGAGATGAGATACGTTGGACTAAAAGGGAAGTATAGAAAATATGATAGTTTTGGAGTAAGGGACGACTTTTCGATACTTACAGCTCACTTAAAAATTAAAGGGGGTAAGTTACACTATTCATTGTAGAATACATTAAAAATCTGTGTAGTCTGAAGCTTTCGTGCGCTTGTGAGAAGAAAACTCCAGAACCAATTCCACTTTTAGCCACGTCGCTGAATAGGTACTTTGATGTATCACAACCCATATATTCCGGTTTGAAAAAATAAAGCAGAGGGGTTCAGGGCGTAGGGGGTGAGAAATATCAAATTCAAAGAGCATAGGATAAATTGCCTTAGAAATTGAAAATCTACATTTTGTGAGGAACTCAATGGTCAAAGCCTCAAGCGAATAACTATGATACTTAAGTTACTGGATGTTTCTAGAAAATGTTTTTTTCTGAATACTTCTCTTCTGATAAAAATTTTTCCATTTATGGAAAAATTATTTCGTGAACTTTTCACAGAGAATACAATGACGTTAATTATATTTCTCGGAAATTCTCATTTCATCAGATTTTTCATGAAATTTCTTATTCAAATAGGACACCCTACTTACATACTTTTGCACATTAAATAGAGCTTGAAATAACAATTCCAAATACATAGCACTCTCGATATATTTCTGGAGCATTGCTTGGGATATTTTGCTTTCAAATTCTAATGTTAACGAGAGCAAGCTTTGAAAGATATAAAAATTAGTTAAACATTGTTGTCAAATTTTCATCAAAATAATAAACGTCCCCCTTTTTCATGAACGTTCCACTTTCGGATTTGAAATTCGAAGATAATGAGAAATAGGATAGGGTCATCTTTCTCATACAAGCTGACTTATTTCGGTTATAACTATATTGCTCAATCAAAGTCCTTATCGTTGTCCGGCTGGGTCAACTGACCTAACACCTATGGATTTTTATTTTTGGGACGATTAAATATTGTTAGAATTATAAATCGGAACTCATGAATTATGATGATTTCACTTGAAATGTTCCCGTAAAAACGTTTTCACAGAAATAGAAAATATTCTCCAGAAAAAAGTAACAGCAGTATTTCGAAAATGAACATTTTCGAGAAACATCATCAGGTAACTATGAGACGTTCATAGATATTCATATGCAGCTTTCACCCATTCGGTATTCGAAGAAATTGGGCCTCAAAACCCGCCATCAGTTTTCTTCGTTAGAAATAGGATTGTTGAATTTGACCCACCCTGCTACATATTGAAAAAAAAGGGTTATTCAAATTTGATTCACTAGCTTATTCATTCATAAATTCAACTTTATACACTTCAGAATAACAACCTACTATAATTCTAAAGTTTTTTTTTGATATCTATAGTATAGAAGTAGATAATAGTATTATAGTTATGTTTCGACTGTATTCTGAATTAGCACGAAACTGATACTGGTCATATACAGATCGAAGTTATACAATAGCCCCAATTAATTCGAATAGTGACGTCAATATATAGGATTACATGTACCAAATACCCAGCGTTGTGTATCAAATGAGATTATTGCATTAATGTGGGTTACGACTGGTGGGGTGCCAATCAAGCGATGTTCTGGGTGGCCATCAAAACAAACCAATCATATTCTATATAATGGTTCAATAACTCAGTCAATAAGGTATATTATTATATTATAATAATTGGTGCAATAATTGTATTACAGGGTATTTTGGATTTGATGGAATTTTCGTTTTGTTTGTTTTCTTGTAGAAATTGTATCATCAACTGATATCTTTAGATTTTTTCATACAAACCTAAACGAAAATGCCTACGTCGTTTTTAATGAGTTCCGTACTGGTTGTTTCTGGTACTGAAGGTATAAAAATAGAGGGGAGATTCTTTAATTAGTTTTTAGGAAATGAATTAATATCTCAAACGTTTCGTTTACGAAATACATGGTGTTCAGTTTTAATTCGTTTAAATTAATTTTGAATTTTTTCATAGTATCTGCTCTCCACAGTTGTTTATGTTCACTACCTCTAATCCACCTCCTTTCTTCATTTCGTTCAAAAAATATGGAAACAATTTTTAACCATGAAATAATTTCATTTTGTCTACTTTGTTTTATATAATTTTAATTTTTTTCTTTTCTTTTATTTTTTTATATTCTTTCTTTCAAACGATTGCTCAGTAAAAAAATATATCTATTAAAACAATTTTTCATCATTTCACTTCAATTGAAAATAATAACAATAGATTGCTGCGCATTCGCCATTTTGCGATTTGTAGTAAAATATCACCACCAAAGACACATTGAAACATAATAAAACAAATTTATAACTAATACAAATAAAAAAAATGTGTGAAAATAAAAAATTTAATATACCACAATTTATAATTATTATTATTTTTTAGGGTTCTACTTTAAATGATGAAAAAATTGTTTTTATATATTTTTTTACTGAGAAATCGTTTGAAGGAAAAAATATAAAGGCGCAATTCAAAAGAATATCCGGGAATAGTTCTCTTAGGGGTGGATCTCTGAAACAAAATTATCGGCGGATTCTGATTGAGTTTTGCCGCCATTTAAAATACTTGTTTATGTATATTGGCTGTACGAAACATCTTTGGACAACCTGTATATGCTTATTTTATTGGACCATTTTCATCTATTCGTTAATTTTATTTTTGTAATAAAGCATTATTAGGTTAATAGTATCTTCTGTCAAACTCAACTTCAGTAGAAGTTCATTCAGATTGATATTTATTCTCCTCTGGGGAACCCAAGTTCTGTTCTTGTGAGGCCAGTATAATAATAAACTAATTTTATTCTGTCTGGAAGAACCCTCCGTTGATAAAATGGAAAAAAATTAAAATCCCATCTGGGTGTTTTATACAGGGTGGGGCAGAAAAACCTATCCGATTTCAAATCCCTTTTTCTCAGAAGAGAGAGCAGGTAGAGCAGTGGGGTAAAAACCGTTAGAAAGCTGGTTTTATGCCATTTGTCAGTAGTCAACATGCCTTGGTCTGGTGAACATCGTGCTTTTGTTATTGAGCGGTTTATCGAATACGGCGGTTCGATAATTGCTACACAACGTGCTTTTCGAATTCATTTCGGACTCGGGCGTCATGATCCTGTTCCACATCACGCTACGATTAAAGTGTGGGTGTCAAATTTTAGACAGACGAGTTCAGCATTGAAAAAGAAGTCGCCTGGACGTCCCAGGACAGCAACAGGACCTGAAAACGTGGCCAATGTGAGAGCCGCGATTGAACGTTCCCCGCGTCGTTCGGCGCGAAAACATTCGCTCGCTTAGGCGATTTCCAACTGCAGTATTTGGCGAATTTTGCACCGGGACCTCAAAATGCATCCCTACAAAATGGTTGTTGCACAGAAATTAAGTGAAAGGGATTTTGAAACCCGTACGAACCTGTGTCGCGATCTCCGAGAACTGCCAAACGACGATGTTGTGCTCTTCACGGACGAAGCCCATTTTCACCTTTGTGGCGCCGTAAACAGGCAGAATTTTCGATATTGGAGTGACGAAAATCCTCGGGAAATCCATCAGGAACCCCTCCATAGCCAAAAGTGACTGTGTGGTGTGCTCTTTCCCGCCTAGGCGTCTGGGGGCCCTACTTTTTTGAAGAAAATGGGCAAACCGTAACTGTCAACAGCGAGCGCTATTGTTTCATGCTGGAAAATTTTCTTAGACCCAAAATGGAAGAAAATGGCGTGGAAAATGTGTGGTTTCAACAGGATGGTGCAACCGCCCACACATCGCGACGATCAATGGACATTCTCAGGGAACTGTTTCCCGGTCGCCTTATTTCTCTGAGAGGTGATGTTGGCTGGCCGCCGCGCTCACCGGATCTCACTCCATGTGACTTCTTCCTTTGGGGTTACCTCAAATCGAAGGTTTACCAGCATCGACCAAGGACCCTTCTTGCTTTACGAAGGGAAATTGCTCGGGCAATTGAAGAAATTCCTGGAAAGTCATGGAAAGCTACCGCGAGCGCCTAAATAAGTGTATCCGCTCCCAAGGACGACATTTGAGTGATGTGCTTTTCAAAACTTAAATTTAAAAATGGCATAAAATTTGCGATATGTTAATAAAAAAATTTTTGACAAGCTGAGTGGTTTTAATTTTATAACGTTTTGAAATCGGATAGGTTTTTCTGCCCCACCCTGTACTACTCTGTTCGATTAATAATAAAAACTTCAGAAGTATATAATGAGAAAGTAGAAGAGACAGTAACATCTTGGATTATTTCGAAGACTTGCGCCATTGTTAGATACCAACTTCTCAGAACAAAAGCAAGTTCGACCTCAAACGAGCCTCTGGAGTACAGATGAATAAATTCTCTCCCTAATGAGAGAATATTGCATACGCCAAACTTTATGGGAGGAATATTACATGAGGTCTTCGTATTCCCCATTGCGCTTTTCGGAGAATCCAAAATAACTTTGGAATTTATTCAATCTTCAAGGCCTGGATGGAACTCTATTTATTGAAGTTTATCTTCTTATCGGTAGACTTTTACGTTTGTTCTTCATATTGCGAAAGTTTTTATTGGACGAGTTGTATCATCGGCTCTGTTTCCACGTGTTCTGGCAGAATTACATTTGCTGTGCGCTTTTATCGATGTTAGTATTCGGAAATGAATGTGGTGAAGTATCGATTTTTCTCACAAATTTGCGATATGTTAAAAAAAAATTTTTTTGACAAGCTGAGTGGTTTTAATTTTATAACGTTTTGAAATCGGATAGGTTTTTCTGCCCCACCCTGTACTACTCTGTTCGATTAATAATAAAAACTTCAGAAGTATATAATGAGAAAGTAGAAGAGACAGTAACATCTTGGATTATTTCGAAGACTTGCGCCATTGTTAGATACCAACTTCTCAGAACAAAAGCAAGTTCGACCTCAAACGAGCCTCTGGAGTACAGATGAATAAATTCTCTCCCTAATGAGAGAATATTGCATACGCCAAACTTTATGGGAGGAATATTACATGAGGTCTTCGTATTCCCCATTGCGCTTTTCGGAGAATCCAAAATAACTTTGGAATTTATTCAATCTTCAAGGCCTGGATGGAACTCTATTTATTGAAGTTTATCTTCTTATCGGTAGACTTTTACGTTTGGTCTTCATATTGCGAAAGTTTTTATTGGACGAGTTGTATCATCGGCTCAGTTTCCACGTGTTCTGGCAGAATTACATTTGCTGTGCGCTTTTATCGATGTTAGTATTCGGAAATGAATGTGGTGAAGTATCGATTTTTCTCACGAGAAGAATATTGTAACTGCTGTTCTATTCGAGTAACAGCTGGTTTCTCGCTGCTAGAACTGTTGATAGGAATAGAAATTACGACATATGAAATATCATTTGATATCATGATATTTCTAGATCTCAAAAAGGCTTTTGGTACTGTTCTCCATAATGTTTTTTTGAATAAAATCCCGGATGTGTGAATAAGGAGTAATTCATTGGACGGGGAATTTATTAATGTGATAGACGAAGTAGGTACAGTTTTAGGTCTCATATGATGATGAAAACAGGCCTTCCTCAAGATCCTGTTCTTGGTCCAATACCATTCCTTATTCGCATCACAAGAAAGAAATGGTAATTGATGACTGCAATTCTGCATCATGAACTTGAAACGAATTTTTGATTACCATGTTTTTCTACCAACAATTTCAAGATGTTTAATAATTTGTGAGGCTTTACATTTTCAAGTGCCTTTTCTACTTGAACGAGTGCTATATCGTTTTGCCAAATGTTTGTAATTTTCTAATTTTGAGCCGAAAATGGTCACAAATGATAGGGTTTGACTCCCTGATGAAGAATCCGCGGTCAAATTAAATTCTGTCCGTGGGGCCGGTCTTCCGTCCGTTAGCACAATAACTTTCATAGATTATCCTAGAGAATTGAGATTTTCAGGGTGAGTTCGGGTCTCAAATGTCTTGGCTAAGTTCGTTAAACAGCAACCTCAGCATCAGTAGGAGTTCTGTTAGATTGATATTTTTTATCCTCTGGGGAACCCAAGTTTTGTTCGTGTGAGGCCAGTATAATAATATACCCATTTTATTCTGTCTGTAAGAACACTTCATTGATAAAATGAAAAAAAGTTGAAATCTCTTTGGGGTGTAATATTATTCTGTTCGATTAATAATAAAAAAAACTTCAGAAGTATATAATGAGAAAGTAGAAAACACAGTAACAACTTGGATTATTTCAAAGATTCCATTGTTAGATAACAACTTCTCAGAACAGAAGTAAGTTCGACCTCAAACGAGCCTCTGGAGTACAGATGAATAAATTCTCTCCCTAATGAGAGAATATTGCATACGCCAAACTTTATGAGAGGAATATTACATGAGGTCTTCTTATTCCGCTTTTCGGAGAATCCAAAATAACTTTGGAATTTATTCAATCTTCGAGGCCGGGATGGAACTCTATTTATTGAAGTTTATCTTCTTATCGGTAGACTTTTACGTTTGGTCTTCATATTGCGAAAGTTTTTATTGGACGAGTTGTATCATCGGCTCTGTTTCCACGTGTTCTGGCAGAATTACATTTGCTGTGCGCTTTTATCGATGTTAGTATTCGGAAATGAATGTGGTGAAGTATCGATTTTTCTCACGAGAAGAATATTGTAGCTGGTGTTCTATTCGAGTAACAGCTGCTGGTTTCTCGCTGCAAGAACTGGAATAGAAATTACGACGGATGAAATATCATCTACTATCATGATATTTCTAGGTTTCAAGAAGGCTCTGTTTGCACTGTTCTCCATGATGTTTTTTGGATAAAATCCCGGATGTGAGAGTATGGAGTAGTTCTTTGGACTTGGAAATTATTTATGTGATAGGCAGAAGAGAACTAAGATGAAGAACAGTTTTAGGTCTCATATGACGCCTTTCTCAAGGTCCTGTTCTTGGTCCAATACCATTCCTTATTCGCATCACACGAAAGAAATGGTAATTGAAGACTGTAATTTAACATCATGAACTTAAAATTAATTTTTGATTATCATGTTTTTCTACCAACAATTTCCAGAAGTTTCACAATATGTAAGGCTTTACGTTTTTAAGTGCTCGTTCTACTAAAACGAGTGCTATATATCGTTTTGCCCAAAACTGTCATTTTCTAATTTTGAGCCAAAAATGGTCTCAAACGATAGGGTTTGACTCCCTGATGAGAAATCCGCGGTCAAACTCAATTCTGTCCGTGGAGAGTGTTCCATAAAATATGGCAATTCAAATGTTTTTTTCCTCAGTATGTAAGACAAAACAAAACTACTCGAAATTAAATGTTGCAGCCACATGCAAAATGCTCATAATAAATTTCATACAAAATCTTGTGGACATAGTGTATACAGAACCATAGAAAATTCAATTGGAGTATTGAATAGAAGAAACTTCATTTTTCCATGAAAAGATATCCGATTTAATTGACATTCATTTTGTTAATGAAGACAGATATACTGAATGTTCATGCAGAACTTTGTGTTCATAGTGTTAACAGAACCATAGAAAATTCATTTAGAATATTGAAAAACCGAATCTTTATATTTTCATAACAGGATATCCGATTCGAGTGAATTTTTTTTGCGAATGAAGACTAATATACTGAATTTCCATGCAATATTTGTGGCCATTGTTTTAACAGAACCGTGGAAAATTCAATTGGAATAATTGAAGGAAGAATCTCTATATTTCCATAAAAGGATATCCGATTCCAGTGAAATTCATTCTGTGAATCAAGACTGATATAGTGAATGTTCATGCAAGTTTTCAGGAGAATCGCATGATCAGAACCATAGAATTTAATGTTATCAATATATTTTTTTGAATATTTCGTTTTTGAATAATTTCAAGAATATTATTCTGATTGTTTATTATTGATGTATGGACTTCATGAATGAATTGAGTGTGCCTATTTGAAAAATTATAAAGTTCAATATTTCAGCTTCCCTACAAGATCAGAAAAAACAAAAAGAGACTTTGTCGTAAGGGGACATTTTATACGGGTGGTTCCAATCAATGTCTATCAACCTCGAATCAACCATGTGAACGTGATGACAGCTCTACTAGAAATCTTGCGGAAAAGGGCCGAACTGAAACCTCATTTCGAAGTTAATTACCGTTTCAAAAATGCCGCATATACTAGACATTTGCTATTATTAAGGGCAGTATTTAAGTTCCTGCTTGATGTGCCTTCACATGTATAAGTGGGATATAGTTCATTGGAGTTCGTTCGCAAGTAGTTCTTCAACATCTTATAGAATTGAGACTGTGACAAATTGTCCCCGGTGACTAAGAGCCCTGATATTTCCTTCTTCCGAAGAATTTCGAAAAAATGAATACTCACATAATGAAAAATGTTTGACGATAATAATGCACCTACTATTTTTCCCAAAATAAGTGTAGTGATATCGGATCTATTTATATTGATTGAATATGTAGGTGCAGCTGTTGCACGACAATAATCAGGACGTATAAATAAATATTGAATGAAGGAATTAATCATCAAATGGTGTGGGTACTAATACTATTATCGAGATAACATTCCTTCGCACTAACTACAAAATAGAAATAATATTTCATTGGTATGCAAATATTTCTGCCATCTTTGATTCGGAATGATTTTGACCACATACAATTAACGAATATGATTTATTCTTTTCAGAAGCCAAGCGGGTCCTCAAATTCAAGCACTATTGCCAAACTCTCCCACAGGACAAATGCATTATTAAATTGGGAAATTTACTACGCAAAAGTCATGAAAGTTTGAAGACCCTCTATGAATGCAGCCATCCTCAAGTAGACAGGTAAGTTGAGGTTAATCCGAAAAGTGTCATTATGAATTCAGTAGGACGGGGCAGGTTGTTAAGAGACAAAGTTGGAAATACTCATTCAATATTTCATTTGATATTAACAAAAGTAAAGATCTGATCGCGTTGCAATTAGAGTTCGAGTATAAGATACGAACATAATATAGGGTTTTAAAAATACTTCAGGATGAGGGGATGACTGGAAAAAATTTTTTGTTAAACCTTGCAGTATGTAACAAAGTCATTACTACAATGATTTACTGATTTCTTGATATACAGACAAGTGTTCGAATATTTGTGTCGGTTTCTTTCTCTCATTTTAAATTCATCAAACTCTGGAAAAACCAGGATCTCCGAACCAAACAATGAGGAGATTAAACAAGTAAAAAACAACAAATATTCCCTGGTGTGTGTAAGGGAGGCAAGGCTTTTTCATGATATGAAGTAGCAACATGGTGTTAATATACTCAAATGCAATATCAACCGGATAATTGAAGTTATGAAAATTTCCTTCAGGCATTTTGTTGCATTACCATGAAATATGGATACACAATATAAAATTAATATGTAGATACCACATATGATATTGCCTGTCTATGAATTTTGTCATAAAAACATGGTACCAAAGTCAGAAACTGATATCTTCGATAAAATGAGTTTCAGTGAACTTCAGATGATGAAATTGATATAATGAGCACATGAGAAGTTGCAGAATTATGGGCGAAGCATTCGGTATATTTCAAATTCCTTTGAAAAATTTTCAATACCCTTGTCGCATACCGCCTAGAGAAATTTGACGCGCACGGGCCCCAAGGATTATTTACGCGTTAAACGACTCGCCTCTTCTCGCACCGCCTAGATCAGCGCGTGTCCATTTGATTCAATGCAAACTTCTCCGACAGGAACGACTCGTCTCTCCGAACGCTTCTGTCCCGCGTCCAACGATTTACTTCTTCCCTTCGAGTCGCCTAGATGAGCGGGCCTTCATTCGATTCAATGGTAATTTTTTCGGCAGCAAATCACGCTTGGTCTCTTGACGCGCCTCTTCGTTCAAGTAAGCTTTAACCTTTAGGCGGCCTACACACGCTGAAACATGATGCGGTGCCATGCATCGACTCAAGGATTCATGAAACCTGTTGCGATGCCTGAATCGACTCGATGTTCATGAAACACAAGAACAGTCGTATGTTCAAATGCAAATTTATTGGAGAAGCTTAAAAATGACGCGAGAAAATTGGTTTCGCCCTCGGCCAGTTTAGTCTTCGCATCGATGCAAATCTATACACTTTGAAAGTTGCATCAGCATCACCGGTTCGGCGTCGTGGCTAGCCGACCAAAATGGGATTTCAGACACTGCAACTTGCATCATGAACATAAGAGTCGATGCTCGCATCTTGCAGCGTGTCTAGGCTGCTTAACAGTGCGGGTAGATTTAGGCCAAGGGCCATTCACCTTCTACTGGGCCTTTACTGACGGTAGCTCATGACAATGGCTTGCATTTGCGAGTACACCTGTATTTTGGGATATGAAGCAATAGCGGTGTGATCTATTCAACTATGTTTCAGTTGCAGGAACGTCCATTAAAATTTAAAGGTCCATTAAACTCTTAATCCTCCATTATTACAAGGAACTAATGGAGGATTAAGGGTTTAATGGACCTTTAAATTTTAATGGACGTTCCTGCAACTGAGCTTTAGAGTCTCTAATATCAAGGTACTCATCTAATGGTTGTCAGCGATAATGGCAAAGGCCTAGGGAAATATATCCCCAGAATTGCATTTCTTATAAAGTGCAAATTGGAGGCAGTAGTATAATGGAATTTGGAACATTTTTTTAGTGAGCTCATACAGTATGTTTTTTGCAAGATCACGTAGTGCTTTATGCACTTTTTATTGCAGATAATTTTCTCCATATGCCCGTCTACATCTCAAAATGATATATTGAATATCCTGAAGTGTTGATGGGTTTCTTTCATCCATCCATCAATTTAAGTTTCATACATAAAGTATTCATGAAAGGAGCACGCCATATTCATAACACCTATGCTCGGTAGCCCCACTTGGTAGGATTTGGGCGTTATCGCTTATTATTCTATGTATTTTTTCAGGTGTTATTTTTCACGGATGGATAAAAAGTTCTGACACGATTTTCTAAAGAACGGAAAACGATTTTGCTGTGAATATCTTGTGAGATCGTGGTTTCATTATATACATTAATGAAATCATCTTTTCTGTTTTAATATGTGATCCAACTTGAAGATTTCAAGTCTTATAGTCATCACGTTTACGGCTGGTTATATTAGGACGCATTATTTTCATTCAAAAACCTTGTTACTGTTACTCTTTCTACTTAAATAATAAGGCTATTCATGGTTTGCTAGCAGGACATAGAGTGCGTTACCAATATCTGAATTTACAGTTTTCAATGTTCCTCGGAAAATATTTCTTATTTCAACAATCAAACCAGAGACTAATATGAATTGATTAAAATCAACCAATATTGAACCCATACTTCGAAACTAATCCCGTCAACGCACAAAGATCATGCATGGTGGTAATATCGAACAGAGCATCCATAGATAGCTATTTCGCCCTATTTGGGGCTCTTAAGTATGGAGGAGCTCCGTCTGAAAAGCATTTTAGGCTCCCTTGTTTGAGAGAATGTTGCCTATCTCTGAGAATAACAGAAACAAAACGCCATCAGCTGGGATCCTCACGAACACCTACCTCCTACCTAAGGATCACAGGAGCTGGCGTTTCTGTTATTCTCAGAGATAGGCGACATTTCTTCAAATAAGGGAACCCAGAATGCCTTTCAGACGGAGCTCCTCCATACTGAAGAGCCCCAAAAAGGGCGACATAGCTATCTTTTGATGCTCTGTTTGATATTACCACTATGCATGTTCTTTGAGCGTTGACGGGATCAGTTCCGAAGTATGGGTTTAATATTGGTTGATTTTAATTAATTATTATTATTCTCTGCTTTCGTTGTTAATATTATTCCTGCGTTCCTATTAACGCGTTAATTTTTCATTTCGTATTTCTTATTTGATTTCAAAACAAGAATCCTGTACAGTCGTACATCCTCGAGCTATAAAACTCAAATATGCGACTATTATTCTCCCCTTATTATTTATGATACTATGTAAACGGGATGTCTAACGCTTGTTTTTAAGCCTTGGCTTGAGCTCGAATTAACGTTTAACTCTAAGCGGGATATCCGTCTGTTGAACTGTAATCGCCCGGACGTTTGGATACGAAATCAGAGCTCGAGGAAATTAATTGATGTGACCCCACCCGTACCCTCAACTGCAGTCAGCGAAATCTCCGGTTTGATGTTGTAAGCAGAGGATGCCAGATTCCCTTTGAAGTGGTTTCAGATACTCAAGATCACTTTACATTACCTTCATAGTGAAAGGCTGCTGTTGTCGAAACCTGGGATGAACTTTTTCTTTCCTTATTTTAAAAATTATGTCTGCTTCCTAGATGTTTGAATTGCTGAATTGAAGTGTCGAAAATATTAAGGGATGATGATGGTATTTCAATGCAACTATCTAAGGAAGGTAGATTAGAATGAAAATGGCCGAATGACAATTTGAGCTGACAACTCGAAAATAAGAGACAATAATGTGAGTGCATTCAAAGACATTCAAAATTTCTCGAAATAGTACTACTACGAAAATTTATTATTCTCTATCCCAAATTCAAAGTGTTTTGCGATTTTATTGAAGCAATTTTTTATACTGAATGCCTTGAATATTAAAATAATCAGAAGATACAAGCGAAATGTAATAGATGTAACACAAAAAATACCATAGTCAATAGCATAAAAAGAGAAATCAATCTCAAAACTAACAAGCTCTCATCATGTTGGAGGATAAATTACCTCTTTCGTGAACTTCTAGTCCAGTCAATCAGCTTCAATTGTGATAAAACCTACATTGGAAAATGAATCAAGACTTTGAAGACAAGAAGGATTGTAAAACCCGACCAACACGAGTACCAGAAATGAATCTAACTTCAATTAGAAAATAATCGTGGATTAAGAAAGGAATACATATATCATAGAAATTTAACTGAGATAATATTTACGAAGAATCATAAAACAGTCATTCAAACAGACAATGTCCAAGAATTGAGTATTTAATAAATGTGATCATATTAGCTATTAGCTGAAATTAATTCATAAGATAAATAATAAAAACAATTAGGTTACCCACATTTATTATAAAGGGTTTTTCAATTGGCGCGGGTAGATTTTGGCGGCCCGTGGCGGCCATTTTGTTTTGGTGACAATTGTCAAATCTTTTGCTCATTATTCAGTTGCTTATGCCAAATCACCATGGCAGGTTACACGATTGAAGAGCGCGTACAAATGATAACACTTTATTATCAAAATGAGTGTTCGTTAGTGCAAACGTTGCGTGTATTGCGCCCATTTTACGGTAGACGTGGTGGCCTTCACAGTCGACTCTTCAGCGTTTGGTGACAAAATTTGAAACAACCGGTTCGTTAATCGATCAACCCACACCTGTACGTTCAAGAAACGCAAGATCAGCCGAGAACATCGCGGCGGTCCGTCAAAGTGTACAGCAGAACCCGAGGCAGTCGATTCCTCGCCGTGCACAAGAACTCGGCCTTTCGCAAACTTCAACTTGGCGAATTTTGCGACGGGACTTAGGGTTACACCCGTATAAGATTCAACTGACCTAGGGGCTCAAAGTTCATGACCATAGACAACGTCGTTTGTTCGCTGCCTGGACATCGAATCGTTTGGAAGAGGATCCCAATTTCGGGCGAAAAATCATCTTTAGCGACGAGGCGCATTTTTGGATGAATGGCTTTGTTAACAAACAAAATTGCCGTATATGGGACGACATAAACCCACACGAGTTTCACCAGGTGGTTATGCATCCTCAAAAAGTTACGGTTTGGTGTGGATTTTGGGCCATCGCTCAAATTCAGGCGGATCTATGCGGAAGAGTCATTGAAAATTGGACCACTCGGATCCGTGCCACTGTGAGAAGCCGAGGCGGGCATTTGAATGATGTCATCTTCCATACTTAATGGCATATATGGGCCTTTTAAATAAATTTAAAAAATTGTTGATACCTCATACGCAGCTTGTTTAATTTCGTTTCAAATTCTACCCGCCTTTATTGAAAAACCCTTTAATATGCTGTCCTCAATCCGAAAATATCAATGATGTGTATTTCAACTGTACTTTCTGTTATTGTGATGTTGAAGATCAAGTTTGTATGATATTCTATTCTTTGTACCTAACCATAGCTCACATCCTATAAATTAACATGACAGCTTCTCTCGTTTACAAGAGTCTTTATATATGATTGCTCTGGTACTTCACCTTGTTCTGTCTCATTTGTTGTATATCTACCAACAAAGTCTATAAATTTTTTCAACTTAGTAATGGCTTACTCTGGTTCATCCTTAAATATGTATATCAGCATTGATGCAGAGAAAATTGTTTTCGAAACGTTGGCATTATTTTCCAAGTTATAGATAAAACAATGATCCAAATTCCTAATACCTTTCAGATCATCAGAAGACGAGTTCCTTCTGAATAATAACCGTCACAATGTTGAGACAATCGGTGTATATGACCACAGTGTCGAAATCAGGAAGAATATTGCATAATTGGCAGTGACTACAGTGATAAAATAGACTAATTATAAGTCAAATTTGTACCGAATAAAAAAAGCGTTTTTATTTCATTTCAGATGCCCTTGTAACGTAAATAACGCATAAAGATTTTTTACATTTGAAAAAATGGTTTAAGAAAAATGAACCATTGATCAACACTCAAATTTAAAATAAACAATTTTATGCCATATCAAAAGGAAGGTGGGGCTGATGAAATCAACCATGACACCCCTGTCTTACTGATGAAGTGTCTTCGTAGAAATAATAAAGATATCCAGACTACTGGTTGAAAACGACGAATTATTCCAAACCCTGAAAACTCAGTACATTTTAATTTTCTATTATAACTCAAAATAAGAAATGGATAGGCCGTTGCCGCTATCGGATCTGAGTTAGATAAAAAGAGAGCTGAATAATTTGTCATCCTCAGTTCTGGAGATCCCTCCACTCTAGGTCGCTGATTCTCAACGTGGTCCGCGAACGGTTTTCATGTGGTCCGCGAAATGAACAGTCATAATTGCAACAATTATCGAACAAACTACAAGACTGAAAACTGGGAAGAGGCCGAAGCTATGATATAACCTAATAGAAATAACTTACGTCGAGGCCGAGGTAATGTTGAGCGGCCTACAGACGATCAACTTAGTTGAAGACTATGTTGTCAACTAGGTTGTAAACCAAATGAGAGTGAAAATAGCGGTTGTCCACCAAGTTGAAAACATCATTTCAGCGGTGGTTTCCGTTGAGTGAACTAGTCGGCTTATTAGGAGAAATTATCGAAACATGGAGAGAGATCTTACGTTATATGTTATTACGAACGATATATGCGACAATGTGGTGCAGCACAGTCCTTGAATGAAAGAATTTGGACCAAGGATTGGTACCACAATCGGTCTCATTTTTCCCATTCTGGTTTAATGAAAGAACTTTTCGAATTTTGAGCCGAAATTGGTCTCCAACGATAGGGTTCTGCTCCCTGATGACGAATCCGTGGTCAAATTCAATCCGGTCCGTGAGTCCGTCCGGCCATAAACACGATAACTTTCTGAGGAATTGTTCTTGAGACTTGAGATTTTCAGGGTGAGTTTGGTTTTCAAATGCCCCAATTAAGTTCATTAATCAGCCAAATCATACAAGGTGTCCATAAATATGACCATTCCAAATTTTTGTTCCTTAATATCTCAGACAAAACGAGACCAATTGGAATAGAATTTCTCGACCACATGCAAAATGCTCACAGTAAGCCTCATGCAAAATATTGAAAGAAAGAATCATTATATGTCATAACAAGATATCCAAGAATCGCATCATCTGAAGCATATAATTCAATTTTCTTTTAATTATTGATTTTTACATATTTAATTTTTTAATAATTTCCATAATATGAGTCTGATCATCCTGAGATTTTGCATTCATTTACTACGCATGAATCTCAAGTACTATACAAAATTTTGAGGTAATAGCATTATTGCTCCACCAATGAATGTTCGCTCAAAGAATCTGCCCAAGGTTTTTTATATATCTCGGATATTACTCTCCATAATTCAGGAAGATCTTTCACCCAATCAAAGAAATCTACCCAAACTTGAATGTTTGGAATTTTGCTCATATTTTCTAGTTAAATTATTACCTTTCCTCGAATATTTACGAAGAATTTCGAATACGCTAGGAGATGTTCACTCTACAAGGTAGAATTCCAACTGGTGTTGTCAACCTAGTTGATGACTACCATACAGACGCTCCAACTTAGTCGTCAACATCGGGCTCCGCCCACCAAATATCAAACCGATTTGATCTCGCATCAACTTAGTCTTCAACCTGGAATATCAACCACCAACCAGCCTACAGACGTTCATCTTGGTCGTCAACATGCCGTGTTTACAACTTAGTCTTCAACTAGGTTGATCGTCTGTAGGCCCCTTTTTACATGCATCAACGAAGTCGTTTTGAAACCAGCATATACCTCAAATATTGCTATAGCAGATCGCAAGAAGCGCGTTTGGTAGAGACAAACATAGTTCTTCAAAGATCTCTTTTGATTCCATAAAACTTGTGATTCGTGTTGAAAACCAATTTTTTGTTATGTTCTGAGTTAAAAAGTTTATGTTCATTTCGAACAGTTTTTGATTATTTTATTACACAACTGTGCATGTTTGTTATTTGGAATAAAAATCAATAAACCTTATGTTCTCGTTTTTTCATAATTCAGTGTGACACAAAAGTAAAAAGTTGACATTGTAGTAAAAGCTATTTAACATTATTGTTTTGTGATGTGTCACAGTTTAAAAAGCTTGTTCTGAGAAACTACATTTCTGCATAAGTGACAGTGTCGCACCAGGGGAGCGAAATAATCAATTTAAATCTTGGCTCTTTAGACGTAAACTAATGCGTCTGTTTATCTAAAAGTGATAAAATCTCACTGCGAACATGTTGCAGATTTTTGGATAGGATTACTTGATGAAAGTCCACTGCTAAGTGAAAAAGTGGAACTTCTTCTTCCTTTCCATTCCACTTATCTCTGTGTGGCAGCATTATCAATATTATGTGTCATCAAGAATAAACGCTGAAATAGAAATAGAAGAATAAGAATAAACACAGAAATAGGTTGAATGCTCTTCTTTCTTCTTTCGAGCCAAATATTGAGAAACTTTCAAATGAGAAGCAAGACCAAGGCAGTCATTAACATCTTAATTTTGGGCTATACAGGGTGTCCGGTAGACCTTGTACAATATTGAAACTGGTGTTAGACCAGGTCAGGACTGTTCAGAATATCAGAATTTCACCTCAGTAAAAATATCACCATTTTCGAGATAATGGGCATTTTCTAAATATCTAGAAAATCACTACCTCACCTCCGTTTTTTGAGTGCTATGTCTACGAATTGAGACTAATTCAAATATCTTTGTTGCTGAAGATTAATGATGAGTGATGCTTTCAGACGTACAAAACAGTTTTTCATAACTTGATACATTTTTCAAGAAATCAAAAAACGAAGGTGAGGTAGCGATTTTCTAGATTTTTAGAAAATGGTGATATTTTTACTGAGGTGAAATTATGATATTCTGAACAGTCATGACCAGGTCTATCACTAGTTTCAATATTGTACAAGGTTTACCGGACTTTTATTCTGTTTTTTATTTTTCTTTTGTCTTTCCCTATGTATTTTCTTCTTTTATTATGTAAATAATAAATTCATTAGTAAATCTTCAGTGTTCCTCTGATTCCACCCATAATTGGGATATTTTAATAATTATATCTAAGTGGTCGGCCAAGAATTCTAAAAGGTACAAGTGGTTCTCAGTGGTGAAAATGTTGAAAACCACTGCTCTAGACAATGCATTTATTTAACCTGTTTCACCTCTCAACTCAACTCATCAGCCAAGTAAGCCATGTAGGGGAAGTATGCCTATGATGGCATCCTGCTTATGATGGCACACTTCAAAGAAGTCTGTTAACATCAACTGAACACACTTATATTTACTGAGTTTGTACGCCAAATGGCATTTACGCTTGATATACGTAGTGACACCTTGAATACGTGGCAATTTGTGACTTTTATAAGTTCAATCATTTCGGTAAGTGTTGATGTATAATAGTTATTTCATTCTTTTTCGTTTTATTTGGATAGTCAAAAAATCTGTGTAAAAAATGATTATACTTTCCATTAATCACTTTATAACAATGCTTTTAGTGTGAAAGTTTTAGGTTTTTTCGTCTTTTTAGTACCTTTTTGCTTTGTTGAAAAATATATGTTATACTTATGCTTATGATGGCATAGCCAGAGTGTTCCTATGATAGCATAGGAAGTCATCATAGGAAAAAGAATCATGATCAAGAGACGATTCCTCCAAAGCCTGGTACTTCGCAAGAAATATTAGAGGTATCCGAAAATAATGAAAATGGTTTCAAGTGAAGTATCGAGATCATTGAAAATCATATAAGAACTCTCACCACTGCCAACTGCCGTTGCAGAGTCAACAGTGAACAGAAAGGAAGAAAGCGAGGAAAAGTTAGAATCCTCAATACAACCTCTGACATAAAGAAAAGAAGTTGGAAGAAGAAGAGAAGACAAAGAAAGAGAGAGAAGCTAGTTAGAAAGGTCAAAAGGCAGATTAAGAACGTAGAAGAAAATGAGGAATGAAGAAAGACATTATGACGATGATTCAGATGCCGCTTGTCTTAATTGTTATAAGCTGTTGTCCATGTCTCGACCAAGGGAGAATTGGTTGCGTTGCCAGAAATGCGCCAGCGTGTGCCATGCTGAGTGTGCTAGTGCAAATCATATTCGTATGTGAATTGTGCGTATAAAAATTATATTTTTATATTTTGACGATGCCAACGAATGTAGATTTAGTTTCTTTACATTTATAATCTCATTTTCATGGAAAAGGACTGCTATTTTCTTCAATAAAACATTTCAATAAATAATATAATTTTATTTTGAGTTATATGCCATCAAGGGACGTACGTGGTCTTATGATGGCACCCGTGGCCAATTTTAAAAAGTGCTATAAACCAAATTTTTAAGAATTTTTATTGAAACTATATATAATATAAGAATGCATACTACATATGAGTAGCAGTGAATCTGTACGTTCGATGACATAGAAAAATATTCCTTTAATGAAATATGTAAATAATTCGTTAAGGGTGCCAACATGGGCACACTTCCCCTAGTCTTCTCTGATACTATTCCATCCAACATATTTCCATCATAATTATCATCTCGTTGATCCTAGGATCCTACCCATCTTCTACTGAGTTTTATTTCTCTTTCGAAACTTCTCGAATAATTATTCAAACGCTCTCTAACATTCATAGGAGCGAATAAAGTATGGTGCAGTTCATTAGCATGTCGTTGCGTACACCTACAAATGGAATGGGCGTTGGAAGAGTAAATTGCGAAGATGAACTAATTGGACTCGTGCTCTTTATTTATAATTGGAAATTCAAATATACTCGCGAAGCTTAATTATATCAAGTTCGTTCGGACGGAAACTCGAACTTTTCACCTTAAAAAAATAATGAGAAACTGTTTCATCGATTGCCGCGGAGTGTCTGAAAAGGTTCTCTTTCCAATAACTTATCAAAATAAAACATTTCAAGATGAAGACATTCATCTACTTCCCAAGTTTGTGAAATGACAAACATAAAATTTTTCTCGAGGGTATCACCTTGGATTTTCCTCTTCACGTGTCCCAAATACTCAAATTTCTATAATTTTGCCCTTAGGGCAAATTAACCGCATTTGTGTCTTTAACTGCTGACTGTTTTTTCACCAGCCTTGTAAAACTAATGTTTTATTCTTTAACTGCTCGAATAATGTTTCAAGAGTATTTTTAATCAGAACTTTCGATTATGTTAAAGAATGCAGAGGATATGTTCAATATTTTCCTCTGAAATGCACGATTTTCAACTGGAAAAAAGAGGAATACTTCGAAAAAATTTTTTTGTCGTTACGAATCTCCTCAGAAATGTAGATATGAAATATGTGTTCACTTTTTCTGTTCAGCAGACTAGTTCAATCTATACAATTCTTGAAATTAAGATGAGGTTCACCCGAATATTTGTTTTCAAATTGATAGCCAACATTAAACATTTTACTATTGGGAGAAATGTGGTACTATGAGATGATTGGAGCTTCATTAATTAATTATTGGAGTTTCTAAAACACAAAAAATAAAAATGAAAACGCCCGATGAATAAGTGAAATGAACCTGAGATATTATGGTCAAGTTTTTTGCAGTTGTACGAGTATTCGAAAAAGTCGGGTAATTCGATCTTAAATATCTACGGTTCTATTTGGTTAATTCTTCTGAATCATGTTTTCAACTTTACTATTCAGATCTTAAACTAACCCAAGTTTTGGAGTTGGTAATCCCAAATGAACAACTTTTTTGACCATATAATGTTACAAACGACGGCTCGAAAACAGGAATAGGAGCGGGAGTATTCAGGAGTAGTACAATATATAATGAATGACTTAGTTCCAGCCCAAGCGAAAATACACGCATCAGGGAAATGCGATTATTTGAGTTAAGTGAGGTGCTTCCGGAAATGTGACAAAGATATTAATGTGCATCAAATCGCTAACTTCCATCATCCTCTGCTCAAAGACGGCAAGTTGAATGAATTATGCTAGAATTGTGTTTATATGGATGAGAAGGCTGATAGTCTTAGCAGAAATTCTTTAACTCCTTTCAGAGGGTCAGAATCCTTTTACGAGATATGGAAAAACTACTATAAAAAATAATTCACGAGTAGGCAAGAATCAGGAAGGAATATACTGTGTTAAAATCTTCCGGTTCTGTAGCACTCTGGGCGAAATTCCGGCTCACTTTCGAAGGCATCTTCTGTCCATTCAAGTAGATTTGTGATGTTACTTAGCACCTACCTACATAGAATTTGCAAGTTATCGGATTCCTAGTTACCAGATAATAGAAATATTTTTAGACTTATCATAATACGAGAATCAATCAGCCCAGTGATAAATTGAACAGAAAGTCCCCAGTATAACGAACTTTCATACATACAGAATGTAAAACCTCGTTGTATGTGTATGCTTTTTTTGTGACGAGTTCATCAAACTTCTAATCCGAAAACTTCGGCGCTGCTGCGTTTTCGAATGCCCGATTGGCTGAATTGTCAATTTAACATCACCATGATTCTCAGTATATAAGTACAAACATGATTTTTTTTTAATAATTCAAGAAATTCATTTTGAAAATAGTGCTTGCCTTGTCGGATAAAAATAAGGTAAATATCGAATTTCGGTGACCATGTTTTGTTGTCATTGTATTCATTGAATCTTCCTGAACAACACAGAGAAAGCAACAGGTGGGGGTCTGTCTTAGTTTAGGAAATATGGACCCGCTTTTTTCGCTATAAAACCACACATTCACTGCTCCAATTTGATCTATAAATCACTTTCGAACTTTCAACTAACCATTCGATTAGGTTCATTTCAGGTATATTCGATAATTAATGCAGAAACATCGAAATTCTATAGAGGTACCACATATCCACAAATTTTAAGGAAAGCCCGCCGTTCTTCATGGTTAATTTGGCACCGCTGCTCCGTCCTTCGGCGAGTGACATATCAAATGATGGCGGAATTAACGGGAGAGCATCGCACCATATTCGTGCCAATGAATGTGCGGCAGTACCTTATCTATCATTAAAAACGGCGGGCTATGTGGTGCCTCTAGAATTTCGATGTTTCTGCTTTAATTATTGAATATACATGAAATGAAACTAATCTAAAGCCGGGTTTAGACGAAGCGCACCTACTCGCGCACCAGCCTTGCTTCCGCTCCCTCGCATAGTGTAAACATGCTCCTCGCCATGAGGCCCCTCGTCCTCGGGTTGAGCCATTGCCGGTAGGTTTTCAGTCGCGCATCAAAGAAGCCTCGCTGTGTCGTTGAACAAGCTTCTGGAGCTAGTCGAGTCTCAAGCTGGGTTTAGACGAAGCGCACCTACTCGCGCACCAGCCTCGCTTCCGCTCCCTCGCATCGTGTAAACATGCTCCTCGCCGTGAGGCCCCTCGTCCTCGGGGCGAGCCGTCGCCGGTCGGTTTTCAGTCGCGCATCAAAGAAACCTCACTCTGTCGTTTGAACAAGAATTTGGAGCTAGTCGAGACTAGCGAGTGCGCCGGCTTTTGTATTCTATTTACGCAGGGAAAATGGACCAAGCGAAGTGCCTGGAACTTATCGAACTATACAGGGTGTTCCTTAATTGAACGTACAAACGAAAAGGGGAGATTCCTTAAGTGAGTTTAAGAAAAAAAGTTCCATAAACATGAGGTAGCAAACGTTTCGTTTTCGAGATACAGAGTGTTAAAGTTTTAATCGAAAACTGTGTTGATTATACGAGTTTATCGAATCCTTATGAATCATCGCTACAGATCAGGAAAATTTCCATAAAAACTGACACTGAATTCATTCACCACAGCTTACAAAGTGGCCTTTCCATCATAATTTGGAGTTTCACGAGGATTTCGAGAGGATCGTTCAAATTTTTTTTTTCAAAATCGTTGGTAGATACGACAAAACTACAAGAGACGAAAAGTTTAGTATAAGAACAAAGCTTCTTTTTACATTTTTTCAAATTAACAGTTGCTCACCAAAAAAAAGTTCTGCAGAAGAACAGGTGGCAGAGTTCCAGAAAAAATATCACCCTGTAGATCTTCTATCGAAATTGCCATGTCACGTGATGGGAACTCTCAAATGTAATATCTATGCCAAATTTCAGTTGAATATCTTGTGAAGTGTAGATACTATGAGAAAAAACTTGAAAAAAATTCAAACTTCAACACTCTGTATCTCGAAAACGAAACGTTTGCGACCCCATGTTTATGGGACTTTTTTTTCTTGAACTCACTCAAGGAATCTCCCCTTTTCGTTTGTACGTTCAATTTAGGAACACCCTGTATAAACAGCGGGTGGTATTGTGGAATCCCAAAGAAAAAATGTACCACAACCAAAAATAAAAGACAGGATGCATGGAATGAGATAAGTTCTGTTCTGTCAATTTCCGATTCCTGCATTAAAGGCAAAGATGAAAGGGTTGATGATTTGTGTCCATTTTTGCAATTTTCGGCGAAATAACAGCTAGCAGGTGTTCAAATCTTCAAACGTCATGCGCAGGAAATTTTTTATGGTTTCTTCAGCAGGGTCTACCACCATATCAGCCATCAGTCTGCAACATACTGCAATCGCCGGCGAAATAATTCCTCAGCCCACCACCGACGCTCCTTCCTATTTTTTTTCAATCTCATTTTTTTAAGTGACACATTGCTAGGAAAGCAAACGACGCGGTAATTGAAGGTGTAGCCATGCTGAACTGTACGACTCTATACGAGGTTGATTACTACCTCGCCTTCTCATCCTGGCTCGCCCTTCCAGGCGAATCCAGCGCGTCGTGTAAACACTAGCGCGAGGATGAGTTTGGTGCGCGAGTAGGTGGCGAGGTTTGACTCGCGAGTGGGTGCGCTTCATCTAAACCCAGCTTCAGACTCTATACGAGGCTGATTACTACCTCGCCTTCTCATCCTGGCTCGCCCTTTCAGGCGAATCCGGCGCGTCGTGTAAACACTGGCGCCAGGATGAGTTTTGGTGCGCGAGTAGGTGGCGAGGTTTGACTCGCGAGTGGGTGCGCTTCGTCTAAACCCGGCTTAATAGTTATTTGAATGTTCTTAGGTGATTTATGGACGAAATTGGAGCAGTGAATTTGTATTTTATAGTAGAAAAAGTGCATGACGATGGAACATTTTTGGAACTTTAAGCTTCAATATTTCTTAACTAAGATAGGCCTCCACCGGTTGGTTTCACTAGTGTTGTTCAGAAAGACTCAATGAATACAGTGACCCCCAAATCTGGTCGATATGTGCTTGTCACCGAAATCAAAATATTTGCCTCAAAAAAGTTTTGTTCGTTACACTGGGGACTAAGACTTTTGAGGAGAACTACGGCACGTTGTTCTCCTAGAAATAAACGCGTTAAAACGTAATCTACACTACTTCGAATCATCAAATAACAAATATAAATAGACCCATTTTAACAACCAATAAATATCAATTTCAGCAACGTATTCGACATCCATGAAAATCCCTAGCAAACAAACTCCGCAAAGAAAAGACCCTCTCTTTGCAGCCCTAGCACGATTCCACTTTTTACAAACAAAACAGCACAACATACTTCACCAGTAAACAAACATCACGGACCCAATTCGACCACACAAATCTCTGGGCGAAATTCGTGATCCCATTTTCTCGATACCTATTCAAGTAATCCCAGTATTCCTGCCCTCCACCTTCAACTAATCCTGTTTACCTTCGAACGCGTCTCCTGTCCATTCAATTTCTCACCGGATTCTTGTTCGCCCTGGACTTATGGGGATATCTGAGCTTTTATTGGTGGGTGCTAACTTGCAGGAACGGATTTAGGGGCTAATAGATCAGAATGAGCGCTTGCGAATCAATTCCATTGCACATTTGCCTACAGTATGTCCAGCCATTTAGTTCTCCGAGCATGCTCTGCTTACTTCGAAGGGTTCAGAAAAACTCACTTTAGCCTTTTTGAGTATGTAAAGGATTTTCCAACAAGAGGTGTCATTTTGAATAGCCCGCTATTTCGGTAGATGTCACGTACGAAGCTGTCATTTTTTGACATTTGACAAGTAGAAACTACGCCATTAATGAAAATGGAACGATACACGCTTAAAGAATGCATTTAAATTATTAAAATTCACTATAAAAATGGTGAAAATTTGGCAGGGACGGTTCGTAAAAACTCGAACATCTTTGGGTCGTCTCGAAGCACCTTGTCGGACTACAATAAAGAATTTGGTGGAAAAATTCGAGCTGTTGAGACAAGTTAGTGATGTGAGGAATAAAACCCGTGCACGTCACTCAAGAACAGCCGAGAATATTGCTGCTGTAGCCGAAAGTGTTTGAAGAAGACCCAGGTTTGTCCATTCCTCGTCGTTTTTTGCATAATTTGGGAATTCCGTAAACGTATTTTGCATAAAGATTTAGGTCTTAAAAAGTTCAGTTAACACAAGAACTCAAGCCGGCCGATCATCAACAACGTCGTGTCTTTGCTGATTGGGTTGTTGAATTGCATGAAAATGATCCGAAATTCCATAGAAAAATCATCTTGAGTGATGATTTCCACCTAGGTGGCTTCGTCAACAAGCAAAATTGTCGCATCTGGGGATCGGAAAACCCAAACAGTTATTGTTGAAAAGCCTCTCTATCCTCAACGTGTCACTGTTTGGTGCGGTTTATGGTCCGGCAGAGTAATTGGACCTTACTGTTTCGAAAATGAGGCTGGAACAACAGTTACGGTGAATGGATTGCGCTATCGAGAGATGATTAATGATTTTTTATGGCCGAAATTGGATAGTATTGATCTGGACAAACGTTTACTTTCAACAAGACGGAGCTACGTACAACACAAGCAACGAAACCATTGATCTTTTGCGGGAAAAGTTTCCGAGCTGTGTTATCTCTCGAAGAGGTGATCACAATTGGCCACCGAGATCTTGTGATTAACGCCTTGCGACTTCTTCTTTTGGAGCCACATTGAAGAGAAGGTCTACGCCAATAGCCCAGCGTCGATTCAAGACTTCAAAGATGGAATTGCTATCGAGCACATAGGGCAGCCACTTTGCGATTTGGTTATAGAATATTTCATTAAAAGGATATGATCCTGTATGCGTGGTCGTGGTGGTCATTTCCCTGATGTTATTTTCGACTGTTAACGGCATAATTTCTTCTTTATAATGAAATAAACATCCGATCATTTATATTGAAAAATGGCATTTTCTTTGAATATCAAAATAACACCCTTATTGGAAAACCCTAAGGTACTTACTTTGGATCGTTTAGAAACTTTCTCGGAGTAAACTCCATGTATCCTGCTTTTTTGCAGAGTATTCGGTACTCTGACAGATATCTGAATTTAAAATATTATGAATTCTTTGTCATTCATTCGAGAAAAGTATTTCTTCTTTGAATTTAAAGCTTTTTCGTCGTTTGCTAACCGTTTTGATTTGAAATCTCTATTTTCTTCTTACGATAAACTGAAAATTTTGAAGTTTTTTGACATAGCAGTAATACCCGTAAATACTCTTGAAACTGTAATGTGAAAATGTTGTTCGAATTTGAAAATTTATTCATCTTTTTTATTTACTTTGGGTGAATATTTCGGCATCCTTGAATGGGCGTTAGAAAATTCCAAGTTTAACTGTCTATATAAATACAATAGCAATGTTTCGATCTTGATTTAATTTTCTCTGTCCAATTATGTTATTAATATTTTGCAATCAATATGCAGAGTTAATCATGTTTTTGATGCGACTCATTGTGTTACATACAGTATCTGAGATCGACTGATTGAATAATTAGCAATCTCTGAGAGACCTGAATAATATAAGAGATAATATTAATTGTCTAAAATAAACCACAAGCTAGTAAATAAAAAGGTGAAAGTACCCGATAATGGAAATTTCATCTTTATCTAACTTAACCTAACATAATATGTCTCACGAATGACATTTGTCACTCCGTCATATCCCACCATTCTCTTACTCTACTCTCAGAGTAAGTTTGAAAACGCACCCGTGAAGCACCAACGTAGTGGTCCGTTTCAGAGAGGCAATGCGATTAAGCTATTTCTGCCAAAATTATACTTGCAACAACTTTTCAACGAGTTAATATTTTTCAAAAAAATTTGATAAAGATGGATTTCTGTCAAGTTCGAAATGTCATCGTTGTTAAGTTAGGCGCTACATTTCTTCATTTTTTTCTATTCAACACGAGTGGTCACTTCAACACATACAAACTTTCAGAAACCACAAAGAAAATAGTCAGGAGACACAATAGAATTGTTTCCCTACACATCGATTGGGATATGTATAACGATTCAGGTACTGTACACTTCCTTTGAAAGATGTGGTCACGTAAAACGATGAGGGTGATGAATGCAGTGCGCGGTGACCAGATTTGTACTTGATATGGCGTCGCATTATGTTTTGATTCTTCCATGTTCCATTGGAGCTAGACGCTTTGCCGATTGCTGCGTTCGTCTAAGCAACGTTGAAGTCTTAGTGACGTGTATTCCATGATTTAATTGATTGATGAAAATTCATTTCAGGCTAAACGTTGCTTAGACGGACGGTGCAATCGGGCATTAGAGATATTATTATTATTATTATTATTTACAAAATCAGAGTTGAGGATAACCTATACAACTCAAAGAAAATACAATTGATGCTCAACGTGATCGATATACACATTTCAAAATAAAATAAGAAAATCAAATGTAGTACTAACAAAAAACAAAATTGAAATCAAAATACACTTTCTGATCTCCAAGAATCCCATCCATTTTTAAACATGTTGACACTTCTTGCATTGACAACTTCGCTAGGTAGCATATTCCAATGGTGAAATACTCTGTTGCTCAAGAAATTTTGTCTGCTTCTTGTAAAAAACTGTTCTCTAGCTAGTTTATAATTATGTCCTCTCAGGTGGTTGATATTCAGTGGGAACAACGATGACAAATCTATTCCAAAAAATCCTCTCACGGCTCTAAAGGTGGTTATCATGTCTCCCCTCAACCTACGATCAGCAAATGTCTCCAGTTTCATTAGAGCAAGTCGAGTTTGGTAATCAGGTCTTATGATACCGTATGGAATTCTTGTAGCTGACCGTTGCACTTGCTCCAATAGCTCTGCATCATGAGAAAATACAGGATGCCAAACAGGACCAGCGTACTCCAGTATGGGGCGGACATAAGTTTTATATAACGATGCCAACGTTTGGTAGTGGCAACGGTTGAAGCACTTCTGTATTAGGTAGAGGGACCTCTTGGCTTTATTCGTCGTCTGTAATATATGAGACCTCCATAATAGATCATTATCAATGGAAACTCCCAAGTCCACGTGAGATGAGCAAGCTTCCACCGGAACTCCACCTATGTAGTACTGCCTTTTTGGATTGTTACCACCCAGATGCAGGACTCGACACTTGGAAAGATTAAGAGGTAACAACCAATCCGTCGCCCACTGCTGTATAATATTGCAGTCCTTCTGAAGAATATCGCCAGATGTAGTAGGGTCATTGTAGAGCTTCACGTCATCGGCATAGGATGCACTATCGGAGGATATCAACTTGGGTAAATCACTGACATAAATCAGGAAGAGAAGAGGACCCAATACGGAACCTTGAGGGACTCCACTGCTCACTGGCCTCCAAGCAGACCTCCTTGAACCCACTCGAACTGAAAAGTCACGGTTAGATAGGAATGCTCTAATCCAGTCCAGTAAAAGGCCACGTATACCAAAGTGCTCCAATTTACGGAGAAGATGTCTGATCGGTACCCTGTCAAAGGCACGAGAAAAATCCAAATATATCACATCTATTGGGGTTCCCTGATCTAGTGATGCTGTCCACGATCCTACACATTTGAGAAGGTTAGTCAAAACAGATCTGCCTGGTACGAATCCATGTTGTTCATCTGGTATAACCGAGGTCGCAAGTAAGAATTCCGTAAGCTCAGATGTAACAATTCTCTCAAAAACCTTGAGCACAGCCGAAGTAAGACTTATGGGCCTGTAGTTCTGGGCACAGTACTTATCTCCCTTTTTAAAGATGGGAGTGACAGAAGACCGCAACCACGATTGTGGCAAGGCACTGGTGGTAAGGGAGAGTTTGAACAACATAGTCAATGGAGTAGCAATGGAAGATGCACAACGCTTGAGGAATGTCGTAGTAATGCCGTCGATGCCCGGAGACTTCCCGCAGACAAGATTTCGAAGATACTTCTCTACTTTTTCTTCATTTATGATGATATCATTCATACTATCTTCATTTCTTGGCGCATTTATTGGTGGAATGGGAGTATCTGGCCCGATGGTGAAGGACTGAGAGAACGTATCTGCGAAAGTTTCGGCAATTAGAGATTGATCAGTTAGAAGAGCACCATCATCAGATCTAAGTGTTGGGACAGATACGGTGGTGTTGAGTGCATTGCGAACATATTTGTAGAATTTACTCTTATTCCTAGACTGTACCAAATCATGCTCAAAAGATTTCTTTGCTTCTCGGATAGAGTCCGAGAGTTGGTTGGAGTACATTCTGTGATTTTGGAAGTCCTGAGATGATCTGCTACGTCTGAAGCGTTGCCACAAGTGACGTTTATGTCGAGTCATCCTCAGGATTCTGCTATTGATCCAAGGCTTAGTCGGATTAAATCTCATGACCTTTTCACTTGTGCACTCATTAATTGTCTCAAGTATCTTAGCGTTGAAGCGATTCCATGCAATATTCACATCAGTGGTATCAAACATTGGGTTCCAATCATATCCACTCAAAATCCGGCTAACTTCATCATAGTTCGTGAATTCCACTATCTTCTCCTGGTTCCTGGTTTTTAACTTCGTAGTGAGCTGAATTTTGGTTGCCAAAACGACATGATCAGATTTTCCCACAGGTGGAAGATAGTCGACTTCAGATACAAGGTTGTTATCATTAACGAGGATAAGATCTGGTGTAGTTGGAGATTGATTTACCCTGTATCTGGTTGGCTCCTGAACAATTTGACTCAAACTGGATCTGTTCAGCATTTCAACAAAGGGGAATGATGGAGAACCTGAGGATGGCATCCTTGGCAAAGGCCATTTGCGAATATCTCCAAAGTTGAAATCTCCTGTGATGAGCACATTTTTCTTATTGTCAGACATGTTTTCTAAGTGATTAAATATAACTTGATCATAGACTGATGGACGAGGACGATAGATGCAACCGACACTGACAGAGACTTCGGCAGAACTGATATCGACAAAAATGTTATCTATTCCTGGCGTAGGAAGAGAATAATCAGACACGGTGAAACACGACAGCAAAGAATCTGAGACATATATACATACACCAGCATGACCAGGTGTAGTTACACTATCACGACGATACAGTGTGAAACCATCAATTTTACAACAGCTATCAGGAATTCCTGAATGAAGCCAAGTCTCGGTAAGAAAAATTAGAGTTGGTTTTAAATCATGAACTAAGGAAATGAGTTCATTGTATTTAGCCGGTAGAGATGCAAGATTAGAGTATATGATGGGCCATTCGCTCGCACAGAGGTCTAGTTTTTTGGTTCAGTAGTGGCATCCCTGTTTACAATCCTTGGTACCCCCTTTATGTATTTGATGGTTAGGTTCATTTCTCCAGATGAGCGTCGCGCCTTCATCTCCGCCTGTACAGTCTGCAGTTCTTTAGACTGGTATGGTGTTTTATCATCGGACACAAATAATTTATTGTAGTTTGCGTGATCGGACAGTAACTTCCTGTTGCGCAGAATTTTTCTGGGGTACTGGCTGTTTGCGAATTCAACCTTAACGGGTCTAGGATAATCATCTCTTACAGTACCCACTCGGGTAATTGAAGTTATCGCCGAAACGGCAGAGATATCCACATGTCCAACGATGTCTAAAACGACAGATCGATCGGTATCATCGTTGAAATTTTCTGGTAGATGACGAATCAGAATATTATTGCCCTTCTTATACGCTCTATTACTTCATTCGGACTTATCATGACGCCCGAGGGTGATGCAGAAGAGTTTGTATCTGCTCCTGTAGGCATCCTGACATTTAGGTTCTTCAGCTCAGTATCAAGCTTGCCAATAGAGGACTCCAACCCTTGAACATCTAGAGATTCAAATTGGGATTTCAGGCTATCAAATTCAGCCCTAATTTGAGCATCCGAGTTTTTAAGAGCTTTAATATCTTGTTCATGTGATTCCAATGTAGCTGTGTGTTGACTCAGTAGTTTTCCATGTGACTCTATTGATTCCACACAAGCGGTTAACTGCTTGCTTAGATCATTTTGAGCCAACTTTATCGATGCAACATCCTTGGCAATGAATCCAGCAAAGACAGCTTGGTTAAAATAGCATCGAGTTGACTACCTTCCGCTGTATTATCTCGAACTGAAGAAGCCGAGGTGCTACGAAGATGCCTCGACGAGTTGGAACTTTGACTTGTCGACATATTGGGAGACCTAAACGATTGCGCAAAAGGGGAAATGTGGAATACAGGGACTTCTTCACTCTGCTGTGGCCGATCAGAGAGACTTTATTGACAGACAGAACAGGCCGGGACAAAAGGAAGAAACACAGAGGAAAAATAACAGAGGAAATTATAAATTACCCTCGTATGTATTTCAGGTGTTAACTTTTTGAATGCACTCTTTATACAGATTTAATTTATCTCCGCGATAACATAAACCTACAGATGTCGACAATATCGATGCTGATAAAGTAAATAATAAACGCCGGAGCATGATTGAATTACAGCACAAATAATTAATTTTTGGCGATTATGAAGTGGGATGATTCTCCAAAATAGTATAAAAATAAAAGAGTAACTCACTGGCTATTTACTGAATAGGCACGGGTGTCAATTTTCAAATATTTCTTTCAAAAATTACGATTTCGGAGAGCACTAAATATCACTGTCACACACGTTAAGTGAGATTAGATTTCAACAGTTTTTTTTGTAAATACGCCATAGAACATGAGTAGAAATGTGTCCTCGGGTGGAAATCGTTCTGACAATGTTGAGTATCAGAAAAAGTAATTTTTCATAAAGTGAAAGAGAGAATAATATTAATCGATATAAAATCAACCAATATTGAATCATACTTCGGAGCTAACTTCGTCATTGTTCGAGACAAAATGCAAGGAAGTGGTATCAATCAGAGCACCTATGGATGGCCATTTCGTCCTTATTAGGACTCATCAGCAAAGGATAGCTCTGAATGATAAAAGGTATTTCTTGGAACTTAAACGAAACGGCGTCCCCTTTAAGGTATTATCCCACACAACAATGCCATAAACAGTAACACTGAAAGACTCTGAATGTATGTTAAAAATACCGAAACGCCATCTCTCGTTTCATACGAAAACCTTCTTCCAAAAAAAAACAGTAAATAACAAACTGCATTACCGACTGTTGTTTCCACATGGGTTGGAAATCGAAATTGGAATAATTCATTTGTAATATTATTCCGAATTTATCACTCTTCAATTTCATTTATTCGGCAAAATTAACGGAATGAAATTGAACGGAGTGGAATTTCTCAGGTAATGATCGGTATCATTTTGCATGTTTCATGGTCGGAAAAATAAATAAACGGTCCCTTAAAATAATAATGTGAATCAATTTTTTCACAAAATTATTTACTGAGGGTCTGATTCTTTGAACAGGACATCCAAAGAAATTAATTAGACGAGGTCACTCTTAATCGAAACATCGTAAAACGGTTTATAAAGGATGGTTCGAATTGAGGTGACACAACAGAACAATTTCTGAATGAAATACTTTTTATATTTTGATTTACTTCCCTCGACATCGATATGTATGAATATACGGCGGAAATTTTTACCAGGACGGAATAATATCGTCTGTTTCATCAGAAGACAATTATTGCGGTATATTTAGCGGCTTCAGTAATCCGAAAAAAACGCTTCATTACAGTACCAGAAGATAAAATAGATGAACTTTCATTGGTTTTTAATTCATTTTACACCAGACTGTTGTTCAAGCCGCGTGAAGTAGGCGCGAAAGTTGATAGAACAAATTCCGAAACTAGGCTCAATATTTAGTACCCAATTCGTTCCAATTATTCTACTTAAACTTTTTCAAGCACACTATATTTTTTCACACTCAGCGCCAAAATTCCGAATTTTGAAAAAATTTTTAGTGTCAATAATTAGTACCCAATGTTCCAATTTGTTCTGTTGAAAAATCTCAATATCACTTTTAGTTTTTAAGATATTCGCCATTCATTTCTGTTGTGTCAATTTCACACTCAGCACCAACATTTTCAAATTTCGAAAAAATTTTAATGCCAAAAATTAGTACCCAATTGTTTCGTTGTAATGAATCCGAAATCTTCAGTCATCGTAGAAATATTAACAATTTAGTGTTTCACAAACGCGATCGTTGAAGTAAAAATTTAGTTGAAAAGTTTCGTTTTTCATTCTTTCCCAGCACCATTAAATAGGTACCAATTAGTACCAATTAGTTCTGTTGACACGAGTCCGATATCATCAGTAATTTTTGAAATATTGAATATTTAGTGTTCCACATACGCGCTCGTTGAAGTGTGAACTTAGCGGCGGTTGTTGGAAAAAATCCCGAGACCAGGCTTCGAATGATGGTTCCCAATTTGTTCCGCTTAAACTTTTTGAGGCACCCTTTCAGTCTTTCAGTTATTCGCATTTCCATTATTGGATGCTGACATCACACTTATCACACCATTTCAAAATTTCGAGAAGAATTCAGTACCAATAATAAATACCCAATTAGTTTCAATTTGTTCCGTTGAAATTTTTGAAATATTAACAATTTGGTGTTTCATCCACACCCTCGTTGAAGTTTGAAAAGTTGCGAAAAGTATCTTTTTCTTCGCTTTCTTCATACCCAATTAGTTTTATTCATTGTGTTTTAAGAATTCGATATCATTCGTGATTTTTAGTTATTTACAATTTTGTGTTTCACACGCAATTCTCAGAGCGGTTGCCAATTTTGTCTCCGGCGGAAGGCGGCAAAACTGTAACATGCAAGTTTTATTGAAAAATTCAATTGAAATATTCTGTTCGTTTTTTCTGATTAATCGGGTAAATATGGGAACTGAGGAACTTCATCTCGGCTGGCTTATCATTGTGGTTCCTGTGGGTGTTTCTATGGGTCGCTAAGCATCCTATTCATCAGTTTTCTGGTAATTGTTGGTAGCTAGTATGCTCTTTATTATTCTTTTATTAGATCATGGAAGTCAGTATATCTTAAATGTTTAGCCTGAAGATTAGATTTTCGCAGCTACAATCTTTGTGAAAACTGGTGGTTCGAGAGATAATTCAGCATGCGATCAGAGCTAGTGGGATTTATACCAGCAATTTTTAACGTTCCATCATCTTTACATTGAACCATGACACCTTAAAATGGAACTTGTTTATTATTCTCTTTCTCGATGTGAAATTCAGTCTAGGATGGTAACTATTGAAGACTGTGAGAAGTTCATCTGCCCCATTCGTCGGTATAGCCATCAGGTTATCATCGACATATTGTAATTTCGGTATATGGAGAGTTTGTTCAAACACACCAGCACCAAATCATTCATAACATATCAGCGAAACCCTGCCGAGGCAGCTATACCCTTTTTTGTAAATTATGTCATCAAATATAAAATAACTCCACTGGAACACGTAACATACTCTGTCAATTTTATGAAATCTTTTTGGTCATGCCAGATAAGCTGAAATGAAATTCACTTTGAATTGATCAGCTCGATAACCAAATCTTTTGATATGTTCGTATATAAGGATACTACATCTGAAGAGAAAGTATGTAACTTTCTGGTAGAAATATATCTTCTGTAGATTCAACGAACACAAATGAGTTTAATACACTATATCATATTGAAGTTGTGGAAATTGAGTCAGAATATTCTGTATATACTTTATAAGTTGTATGTTGGCGAGTTTATACCGCTAACTACAGGTCTCATAGTTGGATGGGGTTTATGGGTTTCCTTAAACCGTAGAGTTTGGAGGGATGGCGTTGTGACTTCAGCCTTTTTGATGATTTCTCGGTGATAATGTCATTAGAATCCATTTCTTTAACCAATTCACAGCCCCTGCGCTGGAATCTAGCCGTTGGGTCTCTGCTGAGCTCAGGTGGACACAACTCCCAGCAATACACTCATGAGATTCATATACTCATCCCTATATAATTATAATGAGCGGCGATCCTCCCTTATCTAATCTTGATATTACTAGCTCTGGGTTCTCTTTCAAGAACAGTGTAGTTTTGTTGTAATCGTCCTTTATAGGGTCGTTCAGTCTGGAGGAAGGTCTATGATAAAAGTTGGTAATAAGGTTAATGGCCTGTCCTCTGACAGTGTTCTCCGTTTGTTCATCACATGGTTTTGATTGTATGCAGTAATCCACATTTTTAATAATTGTGGGGATGGGCATATCCCTCTTATCTAACGGGATGCTAAATCTAGGGCCAACTGATAATAGCCTCTAGGCGGCGGCAGGGGAAGGTCTACGTTCGTGTAATTGTAAATGCATTCATTATTGGCATTATTGAGTCAACCTCTGTGTTTATCTATCAAATTTTTTACTTTGGCTTGGTTGAACGATCTGGTCTCTCTGAAAAATTTTAGATAAAGAAACGAATTACCGCTATGAGGAGCATGAGCGAAGTTATTCACATTAACTTAAATAATAGTGTGTGACCTCACAAAACGAAATTGTACCCCGGCTGCCAAGCTAGGGTACCCACGGCTCGCTACAGTGGAGACGGGGAGGTTCTGGTTGATAGAAATTATCAAAAGAGATACAGAAAAGAGTTAATGGGCGCCAGGTGAATTTCTTCCCTCTGTAAATACCCTGCGGGAGGATGTAAACTCAAAAATTCACCAAATGAGTTGTACTAACAAACGGTTTTTATTAGGCAGCACAAGATACATTCAACCGTGATTGAGAACTACGGTTCGCAATTGAACGCAACGGGGGGGGTGGTAATGATTAAAAGAAATATATTGTCAATGCTAAAGGAAATCTACTCAAATTCCCCGAAAGCGTCGCTTGAGCTCAGGCGCAGCGCATGTAAATATATTCACATAAGCACGGTATATTTATAAAAATACGTTCAATTCAACTTAACATAAGATAGAAAACCCGAAAAAAATGTCATACAATTTCATACGATATGCACATGAATATATACAACCATGATAAGAAATGAGATAATATATAATCATTTTAATAGAACCAATTTCTGGAAAAATTGCGTGGTCCCAAGGTGGTCTCGACTCTCCGTAGGTGGGCCTCCACAATTTCGAGGTTCCAAGGGCCTCCTCCAGTTTCAAGAGTTCAGAGGCTATACCAGCTCCCAGGGTTCAAGGGTCTCTACAAGTTCCTAGGGTTCAAGGACTTTTATAAGTTTTCTAGGATTAAAAGGCCTCCTCTCCAAGGTTCCTATCGATAACAAGTGAGAATCAATCTCCCACACATAAGAAAGAATTTAACGAATGGCACAACATAAATAAGACGAGATGACCTTCATACATACCCAGCTCTTCGGGGGATTTCCTACAACTAATGAACAATGCAGTGTACACAGCAGTACTGGCTCAACGAGGACTCGAAAGTGGTAGATCGTATTGTAGTCAGATCAGGATACTCTCAAAATAATCCTCCCTTTGGGAGAGACACCAGTAAACACTGGATCGGCAGAAAGTCAACTATCCAACTTTGATTATAATTTCCACAATGGTATATTAGTCACAATCCTCTCTGTGCAAACCCAAATGGAACCTTCCAAATAATCCCCTTTTGGAGAAGTATCGGCAAACCAAAAAAACAACAGCGGTAAACTGGCTCTCAGAACGTAATTCACTAGATTCCAACACAAATCCCAAACTGGACCATTTACTTTCGAATATTCCAGAAAATTTCGCTTCACATCAGGAATCACAAAATGGCCGTACTTGACAAGATCACAGCTGTTATCCTCATAATTCATCATCCTTTCCAATGCCCTGGTAAATGAGACCATCGAGGCAACGAACATATCATTATTAGTTTCAATTCAACACTGAGACTCATTCACATCTTACATACCACTCTAACAATTTTTGTTCTTAGACATACTAGACATACACAAACATCCATACCCACGCCGGGATTCGAACCCGGACCTACAGCTTCGCAAGTACTTGTAGGCACACGCCATGTCCTTGCAGCACCGAGGCGGTTAGCTGTATCCATCATTTCCGAACTCTATGAGCGCGCAGAGAATCAGATCTAACCCTCGACTATGTTTCACTACATGGACACCGGTAGTTCGTGTGCACGGAAGATCCAAATTCGCCCTCATTCAAAACAAAAACATAACCTACAAACTTTAGTTGTAGAAATCATCAATTGAATTTTTAATACGTTACAAGTGTTGATTTTAGGAGGGACACTGTATCTTTCAGTCCCCAGTATTCGAATTTATTTAATATACACGAGGATATGGAAATCGAAGATAAAGCGAAACTTGTTTTGTTAATTTCTGTGAGCTCTGCGTTGACATCTTACATCGATATGATGTTCTTTGCGGGTGCGCATTCATTGCTGGTTTGTTCACGTTTTAATGATTGATGGTATATGACTGATATTGTTGTTTCTTTTCGAATTTTTGAATGTAAGTCTGAAACTATTTTTTATACCACCTTCCGCTAAATGATCAAAAACCAGCAACAATTAAATTATCGGTAAGTTTCCCTATGTAATTATTTGTCGTCACTATATTATTTTGTATTTCCAGCCTTGAAGAAGCATAAATATATGTATATAAGAAACGTCGTGTAACGTTAGAATTTTAAGTCTTTGGAGTTTTACCTCAAAATGTAGTTTTTTCCAAATTTCCTAAATCTTTTTCGAATATTATTAATTAGTAAACTTATTCAAATTGTTGTGGGGAGGAGGAAGAAACCCTCATTCACCTAGTCACGGAATGCCTTGGCATTGCGAGCCTGAGGAGGAAATGCCTGGACAAGAAACTTGTAAGAGTGAGGAATAGCCTCGTTAAAGCCTTCACAGTTAGTAGACTACATTAGATCTCTGGGAATGAAAGGAGAGCTGTGAGGTTTTTTGGCCAGAACAGCTCTGTAAGGGGGCACAATAGACCTTAAGGTCACAGTGAACTGTAACCCCTCTTTAAACTATCAACTATCAACTACTATTCAAATTGTTCATTTTCTAAATTTCCTCATTATTGTATTTCTTCATTTCATTTACCGACTTGTTTTCCATCAGAACACGGTTTGTTTATTATTTAAAATTGTGAGGTTAGTGGTTGTTGTCATTTTGGGTAGTTCAAAAGCAGTGGTTGGAATTACTTGGCCTCAGTAAGTACTTCGGAAAATCGCGGAAGAATTATAGAAATTGATTTACAGAAGCCCTCCTCTGGTATAGACTGCGTAGATTATCAGTACCGTATTAATTCCTTCATATTATTTTGGTTTGGATGTATTTTTTTTTTCTTCTTCTTCGCTATGACAACTGATAGGCTCTGTGAACTTTGAGTTTCTATGCGACGGTCAAACCGACATTTTGTACTACGGAACTCGTTGTTGGAAGTTAAGGCATTTTCGAAGATTTTGAATCTAGATTCATCCTCGTTGTGAGGGATTATAACTTCGAGTGTCATTATTCCCTGAAAAGTATTTTGGAATATTTTGGGAAATACGTTTTATACGTGATCATAAACTTTTTCACAAGGAATTCGTTAGTAGTTGTATAGCGAATATTATATTTGAAGCCAATTTTCGATGAATTGGAGGTTGAACCTATCTCCCTCGAACAACGGAGGGTCCACGTACCTGGGTTATCTACGTACCTGACAAGTGTTGAATACAGGTTTCCACGTACTGGCATGTCTACCTGACTGAGTTATCTATGTACCTGTCAGTTAGAGGTACCCACGAACCTGTCAGTTAGAGGTATCAATTGGCATCCACTTGCCTGGCATCTTGAGGTATTTACGTACCTGGCGTTATTAGTTGGAGGTACCTACGTACCTGGCGTATACGTTCAACTTACCATCTGGAGTAGAGTTGTGAAGGTAACCGGTGCGTATCACTGGCTTTAAAATTGTTAATTATTGGCTTTTTATTTCGACAATTTGTGATATTATTCTGTGAGGTAATTTTATATATAACTGTGAGCAATTATAGTGAGGTGCACTTCATAAGTTGCGTTGGGTACCAACCAAAGGTGCTCGTGTATCCCTTCAGGATTTTATTATAGGATAATTGATCGGTATTCCCTTCAGGACCATTGTTTAGTTTAAAGTAGTTATTGACAATCTCAACCAGAACGTTAAGCTGAATGTAAACTGATTAGGCAGGTTTGATAGCTCAGACTATTCGTTCTCATCTAATTCAGTGTGTATTAGTGAGTTTTTATCCGTATTGTATCAGCCACTGCACATATATTTTTGTTTTGGTAATAAATAATTGTGACTTGAATTTTGAGGGATTTTTGTTGTTAGCTGTTACTCTGGTGGAGGAGTAAGCAGTCATTTACCTTGAATAGGAAGGCATTACTCTACCGGGCGCCCATAACATTATATCCGATATAACTCCCTTCTTCACTGAGTGTGGCCGCGAGCCTTTCTTTGCCTTGAGACCGGCTTTCCCCAAAGTCTACGTTTCAGTCGATGATTGAAAGTGTTGTTTTAATTGGTTGTCTTGTCCCTGTTAATTTTCAATTTGCAATTTTTATAAGGACGTGAAAACTATCTGAAATGTTCAGTCTAATATTTTGAATTGGTACAGATTATATAGGGGCCAGCTGAAAGAACATGTGCACCTGAAAAAACATGATCGTAACGGTTTGAGTGATAAATATAGCCAACGTAAATCCACAATTGAAACATTTTTTGACATTCTCCTGAAATTTTCATTCACTTGACCACTAACACGAAGTATACAAATATTTGCATAATAACAGTGAAATATTTTGAAATTAAACTATGGCTTACAGAAAGAATATGTTATCATGAATAACATTATATTGCCTGCTCTACAATTTCCACAATTTTTTTCTATGAATCACACAAATTCTATTCGTTGCGTGACACTTTGTTTACAAGATATGTTGAAATTACCTACTGACGTCGTACATGATCTAAGAGGTGAAAGTGAAAGCATGCCGACAAACGAACTGCAGGATCATTAAATGCAGTTGGTTGTGACTAGAGAAGTAGACAAACTGATCGAAAAATATTATATTATATTTCTGCTTATTGAAAAAGTTTACTTGACAACGCACATAATAAATTTGCAATTCTTTCGATTCTTCGCGCTTGAGCCCCAAAGGAGATGTATATTGTCGAGCATTCGAGGATCCAACTAAATTCTGGAAGTTTCAATGATCTCCTTTTTGTGAATCTCGAAGCAGATTAGACGATGTTCGCCTAAATTTTTGTAGTAAGGATTGAACCTGCTCGTATTATCATCATCGGCGTTGTTACAGACGTATTCGTCTTGGAGTTTTTAGCAGTTTATTTCTGGATATACTTCGAAAATATCGGTGCCTGGTCTATGGCGTAACGGTTCTCACACCAAAAAATGTTCCTGTGATGCTATTGGCTGCTGTTTTACCAGCATTACATGCGTATGTGGTTGCGATAATACTAGTAGTTTTGACACCGACTGCGTGCTGGATGGGAGTACTTAGAGCGAAACTTGCTTTAACGGCAACAGACTTTTTGGGCAATGGAAATCTCAAAAACACTCAACTCCTTTCATGTCAAATTTGGAGAAATGCGCATAAGGTCTGTCGAATCGGGTGAAAGTAAATCCTTTCTAAGCATTTATTGACTTCGGGGTAACTGTGGAAAAGTGGAGTACTTAGACCGAACTTGCTTTAACGGCAACAGACTTTTTGGCAATCGAAATCTCAAAAACACTCAACTCCCTTCATGTCAAAATTTTGAGGAATGCGCATAAGGTCTGTCGAATCGGTGAAAGTAAATCCTTTCTAAGCATTTATTGACTTCGGGTAACTGTGGACAAATAAGACATTTTATCGCTTTTTGTTATGACCACTGATGCGTTCAAAGATATTTGAAAATCTATTTTGGTTTTTTGGATCTAGCAATCGCTACTTCGAAACTATTTTTTGCCTTCTTTCTGCATTGGGCGAGCGAACTGTATTGTCCCTTAAAGTGAAAACACACTTGGTAATAGATCCGTGTTGACATAATAGCTTTTCAAACTAGTTCAGTACACTCTACCACAACAGTTACTTTAAATTATTCTCTTCATTTTTCAGATTTCACGATATATCCTGTGTTCTGCTAGAAATCCTATATTAGCCGTTTGCTACTGGAAGTCTGGTCTTAGGAGGAGCTCTAATGATAGAATTTCTCAGTGTAGGTAACATTTATATTTTTACAATTCATCACTGTATTGCAATGCTTCCTGAAAAAATAACTAATAATTCAAAATATATTCTTATTCTGTATTTTATAGCAACAAACCGGTCTCAGGTTATTTTTTAATGAATTTAAAGATTTTTCGTTCCATACTATCTGATACTACTGAAATGTACGCAACTTTATTCTTTAGACAATCATGCCTAGCAGTTGATCTGCTCGAATGCGTTAAAAATTTTATAAAGGTTATATACAGCTGTTTCAAAAACCCCTAGTTTCCTGAATATTTCTTGTTATACTTTTTATACCTATCTCTAGCCGCTATCGAGCAATTTATTGAATTCGAGATTAAAATATCAACGTGTGAAGATGTGCCAAACGCACAGCATTAACTTCTTCACGCATAACAATATAACGAGAATGAAAAATAACCCTCTCACTAAATAAACAACAAAAGTAAATAAAACACTGAACGAAACAGAGACCACACTATTTGAAACACGGGCCGTACTAAATACAGTCTGAAAAAAAATCCACGAATTCCTAAATTATACAGTACCGTCAAATTGCACAAAACCGATTGTAGAATCAGGTGCTCATTCTAGGGTAGTTGTATAGGATGGAGAATTAAGGTGGAGATTTCACTGTCAAACCGTTTATTGAACTAGCTAATTGCGGTCTTGTTTGATCTGCAGGTGTTGTGGTTTATATAAACAATTAATTCAATTAGTAAACAATATAGTCGTTCTCTAGTACTACTGATAATGATTCACCGTACCGACCTTGCTTACCTGCACAGTCTTTATTTCGTTTATTTGTTGCAAGGCCGGACGATGTTTCAATGAAAGTAGTCTGATTAAACCTTCTAATTATGATATTTTTCAACAATTACGGATCCATACGTGATGATCCGCATAATAGGTTATATTATGATTATGACGAAATGTTCCTTGAATAAATTGGGTTTTTTTGTTAAGTCCATTTTTGACTTAGCATATTGCCGCCACTAAAGTGGATGAGTATCATGAGGTGTCCTCGGAGTGAGATGTCCGCAGCATCCGTACCATGTCTGCGTAAAATCGGGTGCTCCTTGTTGCTGGAGTGACCGGCGTTGTTGATCAGTTGCTCTGGTTCAGTGGCTGCATCTCCACTGCGTTCTCCGTTTGCTGTTTCTTGCCTATGCGTGAATGGAAGCCTTTAAGTTTGCCATAGACAGTAGCCCAATGCTAGTGACCCCCAGTATTATTATAGTTGTGACGCTGCTTGACGATAGCTCATGGGCCAAGTATCGCCATCGTTCGTTACTAATTCGTTGAGATAGGTCAGCTTCCAATCCACGGAGATGGTGAAGAACGTCCGATGTCTTTACTTTGTTGTCATCTATTTCTATGCTTTCTTTGATACGGTTCAGGGAGTGCCCTTCAGTCAACCTCGGTCTGTGTTGTTTGTTGAATGGTTCAAAGAGCTGAACCTCATCTAGCTGGCTACCCTGCAGTATTGTTCCTCTGGTTTCGATGTAGCAGTTTGAGCTTGTCTTATTATTCCTGTGTTAAGGAGTGTCTCCTCTCTCCTTTCGCCGTTGCCACATCACCGCGATCCGGACTTGTTTATTGGTTACGAACATCCAGCTGTTAGCCGTGCTCAATTTCTTCCACATAACCTCGGGGATTTATACTGTTCTATACTCACAGCTTTTATGTCGTTCCGATATATTAGGTTCAACACACAGTCGGGAGGTTTCAATATTTTAGACCACTGATGGATTGTAGATGTAGTTGAAGTTGTCTATTTTTTACACCCTGTGTAACTGTTGATGGTCTAACTCAAAGTACTCTGCGTATTATAGTGCTATTAGTGGTCTTGTGATTTGTATCCAGGTAAATGTTGTATTATGGATTTTCATCGGTACTGCGGTTGCCTTTATTAAGTTAAATTTGATTCTGTCTATGATGTAGAAGTGTGCCCATACTTTTATGTTTTCTGATTGTGTTCAATTTCCATTGATCGAAGTGGTTGTCTCAAAAACTGTACTGCTGCTTGGTAGTTTGTGGATAACATTGCTGAGAATGTGTGGTGCAGCTCTCCTGGTTTCAATAAGTGAGAAATGTGCCCCTGATTGAAACAAACCTCCGTTAAACTCTGGTACTTCTTGTCTAGCACTTCGAAGTAGTTTTTCGCCACTTGTAATGAATTTAATATAGGTGGATGTTGGGAGGATTTGGTTCTACTGCCGTCAGCCATCCTCTCACTTTCCAACTTCACACTAATTTTGTTTCATAGTGTTCCATGTATGCCAAAGTTGATGATATTATGTTAGTTTGCTGGTTCGTCATATCAATCAATTTTTCCTGATTTTCCGTAGCTCGTCCGAATTATGGTACACCTCGTCATTTACTCCAAAAACGGAAGTCATGAATTCTCCAAATAGACCCCGTTTCCTATGTTGAGGATGTGGTCTATTTGGTGATTAGTTCCTCTTTAATATCCCTAACATGGTGAGCTAATTCATCGCACTGAACTTCCTAGGATCTTTCCATGGCGCTTTTGCGTAAGTGTGGAAATTGCTGTGTCGTTTGTTTACGTGTTCTTTGTCCATTCTAATTGTACTATCGAATTTTATTCCTAGTTTATAGTCGCCATCTTCTTTGTATGGTTGTCCGATGTGTTTCACATATATTCCTGGTTGTAGGACCTTCGTTGTATGACTGACTTGTACAGATGCTATTGTTGTGGACTAAGTACATAATACATATTAACGCTGGGAGTATTTTGTTCCCTGGTGGTTTCCTTTTGATTCCTGATTGGTAGGTGGTTGGACTGGTTTCTGTATCGGATCGGTGGACTGGCAGTTTACATATCTTCGTTAACGGTCTTTTGAATGTTTTTTTAAATGATTACTCATTTGGACGGTGACTACTCTTATCAATCCATCTTGACCCGGGTGTACTTCGACTACCTTAGCTAGAGGCCAGTTGTTTGGGTCAATATCGTCTTGTTTGACTATACCACGTCCCCTGTTCCAATATTCTGAGTGGATTGGTGCCACTTTGTTCGGTGTTGAAGTCGTGACAAGTATTCTGAGCTTCATTGTTTCCAGAAATATCTTTTCTGTAACAATTTCCATCTTTTTGCTAATGTTTGTGGTTCGGTTTCTGGCTCCGGCCATTGTGTTGATGCTTGTCCTATTAGAAGTGTCCGGTGTTAAAACGGAGGTATCTTCGGGTTGCTCACTTAATTTTACTAGTGGTCTGGAATTGAGATTTGCTTCAATTTGGCATAATAACGTGGCGATTTCTTCATATGACAACGTGCTGTTTTCCATTATTCATGCCATCGAATTCCTTTCGGAGCCAAAGCTTGTACCATTTTATCTTCACGTTTAATTTTCTTCGATTCCATATCCAACCCATTTTTTGCTCCCTTGAATGTTGTTCCGTTGTCACTGTACAGTCTGCGCACAACCCACGCGGGCTGTGAACCGATTGAATGCGGCCATAAATGCTTTGTTGTTAGATCACTAACAGCTTCGAGATGAATTGCTTTTGTACTCAAGCATATGAATAGAGCTATTTATCCTTTGTATCACTTTTTTCCTCTTCCTTTGGAGGCTCACAAGTCAGTGGGTCCTGCGAAGTCGATTCCGGTTGTAGGTAAACGGGTGTGATTGCTAACTCGAGGAGCCGGTAGGTTTCCCATTTGCTGTTGGGAACAGCAAGCCTGAAGCGAGTGCAAATGATACAGTTATCTATAACCTGCCTAGCCTTTTGCTTTCCTTTGGTATCCAATATTGTCTTCGCGAGTATGCAAGTGTCTGCTGAATCCGCCCGTTTTTAACTTGGGGTTATTTGGATTTCAATATTTTTATTTCGCAGCCACTTTGGGTCCCTGGAACCATATAAATTCTTGAAGTTTCCTTATGGAAGTTCCTCTAGATGCTAATCTGCTGGATTATCTTCGTAGTTACATATTGCCCACCGACCACCTGGATATTCCGTTTGATATTGTTTACCCAGTTTGTTATGTAAGCACCTTGTTGTTTGTTCTGATTGTTTGTTAATCAATCCATGATAAAACAATCGTTGAATCCGTATAGCATGTTATGGTATTTCATTCATGTCCAGAGCTGTATTCACTTTTTCATCAGCTTACTTAGCAACTCAGCTCCTTGTAATTCTAGTTGTGGTATTGTACGTTTGGTCTTTAGGGTGAAACTTTTGCTTTTGCGGTCAATAAGTTGACGTGTACCTCGTTTTTGGGACTAGTCGCTTTTATGTAGATCGCAGCTGAGTATGCCATCAGGGATGCGTCGCTGAAGCCGTGTAATTCTATTGAATTAGTTGGTGTTGTTTGAACCCATCTTGGGATGTTAATTGTATTTATGTCTTTTAGGTCATCCTCGAACTTCGTCCATTTTTCCTCGATGCTTGTGGTAATTTTTGTAAAATGCTGTTAGGATTTTACTGTATTATTATTATTTTCGATTGATTGGCAACGTTTCGTCCTCCGGTGTCTGCGTACACCTTATCAAGGGTACATGTGTGCCGTTCATTTTTAATGCATCAATTTTCAATTCTCACTAGATACACTTCACAATTATTATAACCATTTTAACAATTGAACTATAAAACCAAGTCTATTTCTTATCATAAATATTACAGTCCACTAATGCTCAGTTGAGGAACGTCCATTAAAATTTAAAGCTCCATCAAACCTTAATCCTCCATTAGTCCTTGTAATAATGGAGGATATAAGAGTTTAATGACCTTTAAATTTTAATGGACGTTCCTGCAACTGACACTAAATCTAAAATATTAAACAACAATATAGAACCAGCAAATTATCAAACATAAGTTTGATCCATCGGCCGGATTTTCAATTCACCTCAAGAAAGAAGAACACCGTTCTGCAATTATTGGATGAGTTGGTACCCAAACACCAGGAGCCATCAGATAATTCTTCAATCAGAACGAAATTCAAGTTGCTGCCACCAGATTTTCGAATAATTTAAGGTTACATCCTGGAGCTACAAGGGTGGTGACTATTAATAATTTGACTATTTCCTATTTCCTTTCATTATTACCTGTTCATTTGGATTATTCGACATTTTTTCTCGATTCAGTTTATCTTTCTATTTCATTTCAATAAAATTACCTAATCTAAAAAAATGTCCCGAATCAGAAATAAAAGTTTTAACTCGCAAAGGGGGGTACTACTATTAAGCACAAAAACTCACTATTTTAGAGAAATTTATAACAACTATTGAAGATTCGACTTCAAGTAAGCCTTTTTCTATTCGTTGAGGGTCGATTTAAGATATAAGGATAGTTCAGGTCTTTTATCGGAATTCGATGTTGTTCAATCGATGATAGAATCTATGTGCACAGATGAACAATTGCCGTCGCATTTTTTAGAACGAGAAGATTTTCAGGAAAGATTTTATGATGCTCAAGACTTTTTTCTGCAGTATTTACAAACTAAATTACGCAGTAGTTCTCACAATACATCATCTTCGCCTCAACAATCTACCATTCTACTACCTCTACTAAATGTTTTGATTCCAAGGGTTAAGTTGCCTACTTTTTTTTCTCTGGCGAGTTTAAACATTGGATAAGTTTCAAAATTATTTTGAATCTACTGTATCATCAAATCATAATTTTGAATGAAAATCAAAAATATCAATTGTTGAAAGCATCTCTAGAAGGCTATGCTTCTAGATATGTAAGGCCTAGACAATTCACTTAGGCCCTTTGAACTTGCTTGGAAACTATTATGTGATCGATTAGATAAAAACAATTTTTAGACGATAGCCATTTCAAATCATTTTGAACATAAAAATTTGCATAAAGAAAATTATTTTGATTTCCGAAAAATTCTTGATGAATTTGTTCGCATTTAACAGCGTTAGATGCATTGAATTTATCGAAGGAGATCTGTGTGATTCGTTCATCATTCACGTATTGGCAAATAAATTAGATAAGAATACCATTCGTGAATGGAAAGAATTAAAATATCAAAATGATATGCCGACAAGAGACGAGTTCACAAATTTTCTGAAGAATAAATCAGATATTTTACAATGTTGAATATTCGCCGATTCAAGAGATAACAATTATAATAATACTCGACACAAACCGATTCTCCTTCGCGTAAAAAACAATAATTCACATATGTTCCTCTCAGCCAACAACAAAGTTGTTTGTAACTACTGTAAAAAGGAAAACCATACGATTTAGAAATGTTCCGAATTTTTAGCGTTGCCTGTCGATATTCGAATTCAGAAGGTCAAAGTTTGAATTTATGCGAAAATTGTCTACGCACGGGACATACGAAAATTCAATGTAGACTTGTCCCATGTATTATTGTAAGAATAAGAAACATAATACTTTGTTACATCTTAATGATAACAATAATACTCCCTCATCATCTTCCACAGTAAACACTATGATAAATGCAGATCGTAATTTGATTGTCTCACCTAATCAGGTTCTTTCATCCACAATAACTTGTGATGTTTGGGATGGCAATGGTAAGTTCATAACAATGAGCATTATTGGATTGTGGTGCTCAAACAAATTTAATAACAGAAAATAATTGTGTCAAAAAACTTAAAATTCCTTTATCATCATCATAATCATTCAGATTCAATTATTGGAATCAATCAAATGCGTTCACAATTAAGTAAAAAATGTAATATTTGCATTCATTCCAAATTCACTGCATACAATTCTGATATTTCTTGTTTCGTTGTTGCTGCTATCGCTACTCTGACACCTTCTTTCAGTCTCAATTTTCTCGAAATGAACCTATCAGCCCACGTTCAATTATCAGATCCAAAATTTGTTACTCCTGCTGAAATAGATTTATTATTGGGTGCTAATGTTTTCTGGGACTTACTTGAAGATGAAAAATTTTCTCTGGGTAAAAATATGCCTACATTACATAATACAAAATTTGGTTGGATAGTTAGGTACAGGTATTGTACTGAAACTTCCAATTATTCGTGCAATTTTCCAAAGTATTTATCCCTGAAGATGAACAATTAAAAAAGTTTTGGGAATTAGAAGATATTTCAAATAGGAAGCTAATTTTGACTCATGATGACGAACAATGCGAAGAATTATTCAACAGAAATACCACGAGAAATAATGACGGTCAATTTGTTGTCAAATATCCTTTAAAACGCTCTCCAAAAATATGGGTGATTCAAAACAAAATGCTATTAATCGTTTCAAACTATTAGAAAAAAGGTTCAATAATGACATTTTCAAAAATTTATATGTTGATTTCATTCATGAAATAAACAATTAGGTCACATGAGTGAATAAAACAATGCTTTAAATTCTATACAATATTTTCTTCCTCATCATGGCATTTGAAAGCTGAAAGTATCACTACCAAATTGAGGACAGTTTTTGATGGTAGTTTTAAAAGCTCCTCTGGATGGTCTTTCAATGACCTACAGTATATTGTACCAAAAGTTCAAAATGATATAGTTGATATTTTTAATGAGATTTAAAATTTTTCAGTATGTTGTATCTGCAGATTTGTCAAATGTATAGACAAATTCTCAGGCATCATGAACATAGACCCTTACAACAAATATTTGGAGAGAAAATGTTGATGACGATTTTTCAATTTTTCTGCTTACTGGATCTAACGATAAAGCGGAACTAACAAAAACGATGTAACGATATTTACACAATTCTAATTCTGCTAATTTACACTCAGGAAAGGAAATGGGTTTCCAATGTTCTGTCCTGTCGATAATTTCACAATTTCAAGAAATACAAATTCAAATGGTTTGCTTGATTTGGGAGATCAATCAAGTTACAAAACACTGGTATTCAATGGACCGTTCAGACAGATTCATTAACTTTCAAAATCAAGCAATTTCAATTCCATCATTTTGTCTAAAAGATATATTTTATCAGTTACAGCACAAATCTATGATCATTAGGACTTATAAGTCCAGTCACAATTCCCAGTAAAATACTTATTCAAAATTTGTGGTCACTTCATATTTCTGAGACACCGATGTTCCTGAAAAACTCAAATTATTTTGGATCAATTTCAGCAAAGCTTAAAAACTTTGAATTCCTTTAACAATTCCAAGAAGTACTATTCCTATTAATCAAGATTATTGATTTCATGTTTTTGCGAAGCTTCAAAGGACGCATACGCAAGTTGCATTTATGTTCGGAGTTCAGATACATTTGAAAATTACCAAGTCAGATTATTTTGTTCCAAACGAGGGTGGCACCTCTAAAATCAGTCACTATTCCAAAACTGGAATTATGCGCCGTTTGTGGTGCAGAATAATTAAAAAAGTATCGAATGCAATAGAGGTACGAACTCCTATTTTCATGTGGTCAGATTCGAAAGTCGCTTCATCTTGGATTCATACTGAGCCAAGTTTATTACATGTTTTTGTTTCCAAATAGAGTTGCTAAAATTCAGTCATTAACCAAAAGGTTTATATAGAATTACGTAAATTCTATTAATAATCCTGTAGATATTGCATCGAGGGGTCAATGCCTAAAAATTGCTCAAAAATAAAGTTTGGTGGAATGGGCCAGAGTTCTTAAGGTCTTGTGAAAACGAGTGGCCTATCACAACTTTTCATGTACCAAAGCATGAATTACTGAGCTCAAAAAGGTTGCTACTATTTACAATTGTAATGTAATCTAAACAAATTACATCGCGTTATAACACAATGTATTCGGTTCAAAAAGAACACTCAAGTTAATAGGATTAAAAAATTTGGACCACTTACCATAGATGAATTGGAATATGCCAAATTCGTTGTTGAAATTATGTCAACAGGAAAGTTTCCCTACAGAGTTGAAAATTTTGAAAGGTGGAAAATTTTAGAACCCAAACATCGGTTGTCATCTTTTAACCCCATTTTAGATGAAAATGACGTTATAAGAGTAGGAGGTAGGCTAAAAGCAACTGATTTACCTTTTCATGTCAAACACCCTATTTTGTTGTGTCCAAAGCATCAATACACAAAATTACTTTTTGAACACAAACATCGCCAGCTTTTGCATCCTGCCCCAATTATTATTATTTTCAATAAGACAATTCTATTGGCCTATTGGTGGTTGACTTTGGCAAAGAGAACTGTAAAAAGTTGTTTGGAATGTTTCAAATTTAATCCAGTTCCTTTATCATGCCCAATGTCTAGTCTCCTAACGAAAGGGTTAGACCTAGTTTGCCATTCGAAATAGTTGGTATCGATTATGCAGGCCATTCTTCATTTTGAACAAGAAGGGTCGAGGATCTAAATTGGTGAAGTGTTACCTTTCAATTTTGTATGTTTTTATACAAAGTCTATTCACATTGAATGTATAACTGATTCAACTACAGAAAGTTTTACAGCATGTCTAAAAAGGTTTACATCAAGGCGCGGTGTCCTTCTTTGTCTATTCGGATGATACGGTAGCACTTTTGTTGGAGCAAGCAATCAATTACGCGAATTGGTAATTTTATTCAGGGCACAGATAATATCGTTGATCAACATCTGTTCTAAATATAAAATGGAATTTTATTTCCGCCCTATACACACAACCACGGTGGACTATGGGAAAGTGCAGTAAAAAGCACAAAATTTCATCTAAAAGAACACTTTTAAATAATAATGTACTTTTGAAGAGTTCAACACCTAGTAATACAAATAGAAGGTATTTGGAATTCACGTCCATTATTTGCAATGTCGAATGACCCAAATGATCTTGCACCTATTTCTCCTTCCATTTCCTCATAGGACGCATAATTACCTCTATTCCTGACATGGACTGGGCAGACAGACACCAAGACTTACCAACTAACAAGAGATTCCAGCACGTTCAACAGTTGTATCAGCGATTCTGGCAGCAATTTTCCAAGAATTATATCGCACAACTGCACCAGCAATATAAATGGAAAAAATAACCAATGCAATTGGATATTGGTACATTGGTCCTCATAAAAAAATGATCATCAACCACCCTGTAAATGGCCTACTGGACGAGTATCAAGATTGTTCGATAGAAAGATGGTGTGTATCCCGAATAGCAGAAGTTTTACTCCCAATGGTGTAGTGACAAGATCTGTGCGACATTTGTGCCCTTACCTCTACAAGATTTATTGAACAATTGATGTGGTTATACAGGGTGGACTGATGACGTAAGGGACAACGGCTAACTGGAGATAGAGGACCTCAAACTGAATGAGAATTAGGGGTTTAAATGTCCCATAAGGCTATTAGTTTCAGAGATACAGAGTGTTTTTTTGCAGAAGTGATAAAAATATAAACTCCCATATCTTCGTCAATATGGCAAAATTTTTCGCTGATATTTGGCAAGCTTGTTAATATAGATATTCTCTATCAGATCGACAAGAAAAAATTCCCAAAAATTGCAGGTCCGTATTCAAAAATTTTCATTTCCGTGTCAGGTGAGACATATCACTCTGTATATGAAATGAAAAAAAATTTAATTGGAAAATTGGAATCTGAAAAAACCTGAGTAGAAATGTGTTTGTTTCAATGGCACAAATTTTTCAAAGTTTTTATGATATGTTGAAAGTCGAAGATTACAATACAAAAAATTAACAGTAGCACATAATTATTATGGTTCATAAAAAAATCAAATAAACAAATGCTTGATATGCGAGGGCCATTCCCCTCACACACTTATTGGCTCTTTCGAACAATAATTGAAGTACGTTTCTATTCCACAAGATGAACAAAATTACTCTGATAGAACAGTAACACTAGATTTCAGCTCGAGAAAAGTGGGACTTTCTTCTCAGAACTCCTGAACAATAATCCATCTGATACTTATTCTTTCACAAAATTTATTTTTTTTCTATTAAATAATGCAATGATCATGAGAAAACAACTAAGCAAATGCTCGAAATCAAAGCAATTTGCTTCAACGCATTTATTTGCTCTCTTGAACTGTAATGATTTCTTTCTCTTTTGAGATGAGGATTATTCTGAGACTTAATATTATATCCGCTCATTTTGCGCAATCCAAAACAAGTATCATCTACATATTCTTCATTCGTGAAATTGAAGGCATTTTTCAATAGATAAACAAACGACACAATTCCCAATAATTCACAATCAATGAATGTATGAATATAAACGTCATTTTTGAAATATTCCTACTCTGTGTAGTAGGATGTTTTTTATTTCTAATGAATAATAAACCTCTCATTGTAAAAAATCACTTGTTTCCCTAATATTCTGTTTGCATTCAAGAAATTCATATGCTTCTCAAAAAAAGATGAAGTTGCTACACCTAAGTACATATTAGAGGAAAATAAGTCTCAAAATTCATTGAAGAATATTTTGTTGGAAACATAAGTACCAGATGGATTATTGTTCAGGGGTTCTGAGAAGAAAGTCAAACTTTTCTCGAGCTGAAATCCAGTGTTTCGGTTCTATCAAGAGTATAATTTCACATCTTGTGGATATGAAAAGTACTTCAATTGTTCAAAGAGTCATTAAGGTGTGAGGGGAATGAGTCTCGCATATCGAGCATTTGTTTATTGATTTTTTTATGAATCATATGTGCTACTGTTCCTCTTTTTGTATTCCTATTGTTTTTTTGATTTTTCTTATAATATGATAAAAATTAATAAAAGGGAGATCAAGATGTGAAGCAATATTCAAAATGCGTCAGGATATTTAAGCATCTCAAATTCAGTGTTTTTTCTATAAGGAATAGTATGTTTCTTGAATTCGATAGAATAAATTGTAATATTCGACTTTAAACATATCATAAAAACTATAAAAATTTTTGCTATTCAAACTGAAAACAGATTTTACTCAGTGGTTTCTTGAAGATTCCAATTTTCCAATTTATTTTTTTTATCTATATACCGAGTGATATTTCTAACCTGACACGAAATGAAATTTTTGAATACGGACCTGCAATTGTGGGAATTTTTTCTGTCGATCTGATGGAGAATATGTTTATTAAAGCTTGCCAAATATCAGCGAAAAATTTGCCATATGACGAAGATATGGAGTTATAGTTTTAGCACTTTTGCAAAAAACACCCCTGTATCTCTGAAACTAATAGGCTTATGGACATTTAAACTTCCAATCCTCATTCAGTTTGAGGTCCTCTATCTCCAGCTAGCCGTTGTCCCATACGTCACCAGTCACCCTGTATATC
>CM024239.1:99597470-99683436 GCA_013421045.1 Propylea japonica
AGAAATTCAGTCCTTTTGTACATTTGAGAAGAATCCATTCAAATAAATAAATCGTTGTTATTTGTATCAATAGTGAGAAATAAAACGAAATACTTTGTAGTAGATAACTCTTTCTGCTTTTCATGACGTATTTTCTATGAAAAAATCTATAAAAAAGAAATACAGCTTTTACTAGTAGAAAAAATTATTAGAAATAATTTTAAAAAAAATCATTTTAATGTTCGAAGTGCTTGCCATTCACCTCCTGACAATATGCCAGTCTATTAACAAATTCTGAGTAACTTTTCTCAAGACTTCTCCATGTATTAAGCACATTCATCACATCAATAATCGTTGTCTCAATTCTTCTTTTTACAGATAATTTTCACATGGAACCTGGTATGGACGATCCGAAACAAAGTGCTCTTTCAGAATCTGCAGAAATATACAGGGTGTCCCATTTAAATAAAGAAAAAATTGGTCATTTCCGGTTAAACCGGAAGTATCTCATCAATGAGAATATGCTCATCAAATGCATTGTGGTCCATTACACTCAGATACCAAATTTCAAAAATATCGCCTGTTTCGTTTTAAAGATATTAATTTGGTGCCGAACTTTATCCAACCCTGTATATGAAAGACAAATGAAGAATTATCAAACGCTTCGTCTCAGAAGAATAGTTTTTATTTGTTAATTCCTTTTATGTACTATCAAAATTCGCTACAGTACAGGTAATGAGAGATTGAAGAATCAGAGAGTCCTCTCTGAACATCTACATCTCATCTGCGAACCTCCTTGAGTGATGTAATGAACAGGAAATTGCTAAGTAAAAGAGAGAAATGGAAACGAGAATACACAGACTATAACCTCAAAGAAAATACCGTAAAATAGTATACAGATGGTTCCAAAACCTCTACAGGAGCTGGTGCTGGGATATACGAGCCAAGTACCAAGTTTACACTGTCTGTAGGCTCCTATATGAGGGTTTTCAAGCGGAAATCTTAGCTATTGAAAGATGACTAGATATAAATCTAGAAAGAAACTATCAAAAGTGCGATATAGCCATACATTTCGATAGTCAAGCTGCTATTAAAGCACTGAGCTCCTACGTCATCGACTCAAAAATGATGTGGGAGTGCCGGAACAAACTCAATGAGCTAAGAAAAAAAAGGAATCAAAGAAAACGAAGAGGCCAATACACTTTCCAAAGAGGGCGCACGAATATCACGCATTGGACCAAAACCCTTCTGTGGTATAAGTAAATGTACCTATAAAAAGAAAGAGTTTTGGAGGAGAAGGAGAAAGCCAACAGGAAAACACTCTGGCGGAACCTCCCAGGGATGGATCATTCCACCAAGCTCCTCTGGAACTTTGAAACAGCATGATCCAAAAGATATCTGGATCTTAGGAAGAAACAATTACACCCCCTCACTGGCTTTCCTACAGGACACTGTCTCCTCAGGAGGAACCTGTTGAGGATGGGATTATCGGACACTGACAAGTGTAGGTTCTGTAGGGAGGAGGAAGAAACTCACATCCACCTAGTCACGGAATGCTTTGGCAGTGCGAGCCTAAGAAATAATGCCTTGGGCGAGAAACTTGTAAGAGTGAGGAACTAGCCTCGTTGAAGCCTTCTCAGCCTTCACATGGATTTTATCAGATCTCTGGAACTGGAAGGCGAGCTGTGAGGGTATGGTCCGAACAGCTCTGTAAGGGGGCACAATAGACCTTCTGGTCGCAGTGAACTGTAACCCCTTTTCAAAATAAACTTACCTAACTAAACTAAACGTATACGTAATTGGTCAATAATGACCCATTTTACTGGTGAATTTCTACTTATTCAATTGCAATTGTCACGGAAGTTTGTTATATTATAATATCTTTCAGTGCCAATTAAAAATGTAAATTGAATTAAGAATTCCTACTCAATTCACAGCGGTCGAAGGAAAAACAACTCGTTTATCAATCTAGCTATTAATAAACCATTGATAACTTTGAATATGATCTTTACGAACAAAAGGTGTTTGAACAAGCGTACTTGTTGTGGTCATAAACAATCGTATGAATATATTAGAAAGAATACAGTTGATATTGTTGAAACAGTTCCTGATAAAATAATACTGTAAAAACTATATACATATCTTCAATACTTTTTAATTTTCTATCGGAATCGAGTTAAGTTATAAATAGTTCATTCGTTCGCTCATTCCTGGAGAAACAGGAGCACATGATTTATTTCAAACTACTCGTTTAGACTCATTCATAAAGAATACCAGATGAAAATGTCGTCTGGCATTCAGTCCATAAACACTTTTACTTTCGAACTTAGCTAGACACCTACATTTCTAGAAAGAATGAATTTTTCACTGATTCAAACTTGCGAGCCCTCTCTTATCTTCAACCATTTATGATTTTCAGCTTTATCAGAGTAGTATAATTTCTTTGGTTACAAAGTTCAGAGTAAACAAACTCATTTCGTTTCGGAAAAGTTTCACTGTAATTATTTTCGTAAAAAAATCTGAAACTGCACCTACATGAAAATATAAGCTTATTTAAAAATGATTATCCATTGTGGAAAAGACAAATGGAACCAAAAGGGCATTTTTTCGTTGTTCGAAAGCGAGCGCGAGGACCACAATTGAAACAGCAGTCAATGATTTTATAGAATTTAATTCCGATGCGATTTCGATCATGACCACATACTGAACTGCTATTCTGGAAACCATCTACTGTTACTAATTTCCCATATTGTGTTCATTACGACTGAAATACCGGTCGTGGTTTTATCATCAAGATGGTATGGCAGGCGCTTCAATCAGTTTCAGTGTGTGTAATCAATTGAACACAACGACATATCTATCTACGTGTGATAGATAAGTGTCAGATGCAGGATGGATTGAGTATTGTTCGGAGAAATCCAGTTTAGAGGTCAGGTAGTTTGGGGAATGATTCTATTCTATAACTTACTATTTTCACATGTGGTCCTCAATCAATCAGCAAAAAAGGATGGAAAAGTATGAAATCGAAAGATAAAATAGTTGATAACATATTGAGTATACAGGATATTTAAGAGTTGAAAGAATTTGATGATACCTTAAATATGACCTGTAACGAACGAAGGGTAGTAATCAATCATACCTAAATGTGGTCATTAAATATCGTTTGAAAAGATGAGGAATAATGGAGTTAATTTATTATTATTTATTTAGCGTATGGCGCTTCGACACATTATAAACACAAATAATAAACATAACAAACATAAACATAAACTACAAAATACAACAAGCCTAAGCCTACAAACAAACATCGAGATTATCTATATAATCTATCGCTTCTGGCGTTGCAACCAGGAAGTCGTCGGGACTGCCTTCGTATGAGCGTAGGGGGCATTTTCTGTTATGTGCTTAATCGTTTGAATTTCTCCGCAATCGCATGATGGTGATGGTAGTTTTCCCCGACTACGCTCCAGAAAGCCACCAACAACACAGCACAAATGCCATAGAATCTGATTTCGACATCACAGACAGGTGGACTCACGAATGGCTGGGAGCCATACCGAACAACAACTTACCGTGCATAACAGAGAGACCTCCCGGTTTCAATCTTCCACGCAAAACCTGGTGCACACTGAACCGCATCCGAACCCAACACGGTAGATGTGCATACTCCCTAAATAAATGGAGTTAATAAATATGGGTGATATAATAAAAATGTAAATTTTTTAATAGCTTCCATCCATTTCATTTGGAATAAAATATTCGATTTTCTATCAGAATCAAGTAGAGATATAAATTATTATTATCTAAATCGAAAAAGAAGCAGATAAAGAATGCTAAACTAAAAATCAAGAAAAGCCCTGAGCAGGTGCTTTAGAGCACTCTTTTTCTTTATTGTGGAACAATAAGGCTAGTTCCTCAAAATTTTGCATGTGCAGTCACTTCGCGAATTTAATTCCACAAACTCGATTCATTTTATGGCAATATGGATTTTTTTTATCTAACTGTAGACTTTTTATTGTTGTATTAACGCAAGTCTCACAAATTTTTGCGTACTGCTTTCAATTGGTGTTGACAATTTTACTGCAAAATTCAGCTCGATCGAGTCGACAAACTAAAAATTATCTAAAAACTTCATAATTTGGAAAAGAAATAAATTCTTTGATTTTGATAATCGATCCCATTGAATTTGCATGAACATTCAGTAATATCAACCTCCTTTCATTAAAATAAATTTCACTCGAATCGGATATCTTGTTATGCAAGTCTCTATCTCTTAAGTCTTGTTCGCACTACGCTGGTAGCTTAGTACTTAGTGAGAAATTGAGAAATTTAGTAGCCACTGTCCATCCAATTCGTTCACACTTTGGTCTAGTAGAGTTCACATGTGAGAAGCGCTTTGTCGAATGAACTCGCAACGCTCAAATTTTTACGCGATTTCCGAGCGAAACGAACGAAATCATGCGTAAGATGGACAAATTGCAACGTAATAAAAATAAACTTGTGAATTTAATCGTGATGGCTATTTAAAAGAGGTGGATGATGATATTTGTATCCTGATATGCGGACTGCTTCATATCTGTTTTTTGTATGATTGAGATTTAATATTTCACAAACATTCATGTTCGAGGTATTTTGTTACGAATTTAAGGGTGATTTCTTCGCTCCAACGGCATAGAACAACTCTTTTACCATGATTTAAGGTTATCTATCGGACATGTTGGCGACAAATAATAATATTAATGCACAACTAAACTGATCGGTTCGGACCTGTCTAGTCCGTGAGCGAGTGAAGAGTATCGCGTGGTAGGGTACTCTATACTCGCCCGATAAAATAGAACCAAAGCCTTGTTCGCACTACTCTAGTAGTTCAGTCGAGTATAGCTAAAAATTTACCCCACCGCGCGATACTCTTCACTCGCTCACGGACTAGACAGGTCCGAACCGATCAGTTATTAGTCGACTGCATTAGTTATTTGTTTGCCGCATGTCCCATAGATAACTAAAATCATAGGTAAAATACTTGTTCTATTCCGAAAATGTCTTTCCGTTGGGGCGGAGAAATCACCCTAAATTCGTTACAGAATACCTCGAACATAAATGTTTGTGGAATATCAAATCTCAATCATACAAAAACAAGCAAATGAAGCAGTCCGCATACCGGATACAAATGTCATCATCCTCCTCTTGAAAATAGCCATCACGATTAAATTCACAAGTTTATTTACTTCATTACATTGCAATTCGTCTTAACGATTGGATGGAAAGTAGCTACTAAATTTCTCACTACTCGACTAACCTACTAGCGTAGTGCGAACAAGATTAAATGGATTGACTCGACTAAACTACACACTAATCTACTCGACTAAATTCTTGGTGTTCACACATGCCTAGTAACTAAATTTTTAGTTACTCGACTCGTAGTGCGAACAAGGCTTTAGGGTTGAAAAGTTTTAGTTATTCTGGAGACCCGGTACACTAACCAAGGTTGCGTAATATTATACTTGGCTCTTCCACATTCTAGTGGAGATACTATACATACATGTACCTTCTTACGCTTCGATTGATCAATATAGTTTGGTTAATAAACGAGAAGAATATCAAACAGTTTCCTAGATTCATGAAGAAATTTCGTGGTCGTCGTTTGTTCCCTTCATGACATTATTCAATTACTATCAACTGATAGCATACTTGTAGCAAGTTGTTAATTAGAATTTCCCGAGACGTTTTTGAGTGAATAGTTCAGGTATCGAAGGAAATACTCGAGGAAAATAAAAGCCCTAATTATTTTTCTACGTAGACGGCTTCCATTCAATGGCACTTTAGAACGGGTCTCGACATTTTGATTGCGCAATCAAATTGTTGATTTGGTTAGGTCGATGGTTTCGTCCAAAAAGAACTGGAATTTGCACAGAAATGATGACATTTGATCAATCGACGTGATTGGAATTTTGTGAAACCCAGCTCTATTATCCATAAAATATAAAAATACTGATACTTCTGAACTATTCTCTTCAACAGGGACGGGCCGAAGCAAAATTTGGGGGGGGGGACAAAGTTTCGAAAATTTGCCAAATGCGCATTGATGGCTTGGAAAACCGATGGTGCAAGGGGGTGATATTTTGATTTGCAATTTAATATTTTTTCTGATAGCATTAAAAATAAAAATTATAAATTCTGGGGTGAATTTAAAAATCTGGGGTGATACTTTTTTATTTTGTATTATCATATCAACACACTTTTGAAAAAATATAATGGTTCTTTCGATACGAAAAAAGTGAAAAGACTTTGACTCATTCAATTAACATAGTATGTTTTTTAAATTATTAGAAGTTCAGATATGTCTTTTGCAAACAATTGATTTTCAGGTTCATGAAATAAGTAGACATGAGCACCACATGAATTCACATTTTAATTCTTAATTTCATATCGACAGGATAAGCAGTTATTGAGATAAGGAAAATATTTCTGTGACAATAACTTCGAAACTACTGAGAAGGCGATCTGGCCAGCTGAAGAACTCGAATGAGATATTCAGGTCCAACACCTATCCTGAAAATTTTAATTTCCAAACTCTTTCCTTCCGAAGGTTATGTGTGTTTAATTCAAGACCAACAATACTAGCCAAAATGTTTATATTTTTCAAAATTTTAATGTTTCGATTCTGACGAAATGTAGGATGAACGAAATGAAATAATCGCGTTAATCGCAGGTATGATATAAACAATAAAAGCAGAGAATAATACTAATGATTAAAATCAACCAATATGAAACCTATACTTCGGAACTAATCCCGTCAACGCACAAAGAACATGCATGGTGGTAATATCAAACGGAGCATCCATAGATAGCTATTTCGCTGTATTTGGGCTCTTCAGTATGGAGGAGCTCCGTCTGAAGGGCATTCTGGGTTCCCTTATTTGAAGAAAGTCGCCTAGCTCTGAGTATAACAGAAACAAGACGCCATCTCTTGGGATCCTTACGAACACCTACCTCCGATGCATGAACGTTGAACGAAGTTGCGAGATGTTATCCGTTTTTCATCAAACTGGTGGCAGTCTGGATTCCCTTACTTGATAAACATCTCGCAACTTCGTTCAAACGTTCATGCATCGGAGGTAGGTGTTCGTAAGGATCCCAAGAGATGGCGTCTTGTTTCTGTTATACTCAGAGCTTGACGACATTTCTTCAAGTAAGGAACCCAGAATGCCTTTCAGACGGAGCTCCTCCATACTGAAGAGCCCCAAATAGAGCGAAATAGCTATCTATGGATGCTCTGTTTGATATTACCACCATGCATGTTCTTTGTGCGTTAACGGGATTAGTTCCGAAGTACGGGTTTAATATTGGTTGATTTTAATCAATTAGTATTATTCTCTGCTTTTATGTTTGTAGGATGAATATTCTCGTCGCTGATCTAGTTCATAATAGTACGGTGTTATTAACCTAAAAAAAGGCCTAACCTTGACATCCAAAGTAAAAGTTTTATTCCAACTCCAAATTGTCTATATAACCCTCTTAATGTTTGGTAAAAAGTTACAACCATTTGAGCGCCGGGTTTGGGGGTTAGGGGGGTTGGGAATTTGAAAAATCACTAGTTTTTTTAGTTTTTCGTAAATATTTTAAAAACTAAGCGGTTTTATCCTAAACATTGTTATATACAAAATGTTCTACGTTCAATTTTAAATAAGAATGGTCTTTTTCATAATCACTCTAAATTGTACGGTTCGTAATTTTTTCGTAATTTTGATAATTTTAAAAAAAATAAGCTTCGTAAAAGAATGTTGCTATTTCAGTGGCCGGTGGTATGTTAGTGATAAGCCCTTGAAGGAACGACAATCTAACCTCACCACCTTATCAAGGGGCACTCTTTTTTAAGGGAAAAGAGGCTTCCACAGGCCTAGGCCATATAAACCTGTGGTACGGAGAAACTCACCCTGAACTTTCTACGAACATGGCAACATAAATTCACTTCTTAAGCATAAATATCTTTCAAATTTGGAATGTTCAATGTCTTTATTAACTTCACTCATCCTCCAGCACATTGTCCTCCTCCTCTAGCTCGTCGTCTAAGATGTTATTATTGTCCATGTTATCACATGCTTGGCCTGAGCAATTGCTGCATATGCTAGTGCAGTTTAGACCACTCCTTCTGCATTCACAATTACGAACGCATTCATCTTTGCAAGTACACATTATAAGGGACAGTATTCCTATGGGCTGCAGGACCTGCTGTTGTAATTGGTGTCAGGTGGGTCGCCATTCTTCTTCCAACCCCACTCGAGTGGATCCTTATCTTCATTCAGCCACGTTGTACCTGGTGGTAGGTCCTAAATGAATGCTGTCTGGACGCTCCTGAAGTCGGGGTAGTGCATCCAACTTCAGTAATGCATGTATAGGCTGCTTGCAATAGTTTTCAAGTAGGACTGGTAGCGGAGACAATCTAGATCTTCAGTGTTCTTGGCTACAAACATTGCAAGTATTAAGTAATTTCCTGCATCAGCACTGCACTGGGGTCGGCTTTGGGGTTGTTGAAGACCAGAAGTTTTTCACGAAAAACGGTGTTGGCTTGAACTTTCCTATAAGGTGCAATTTTTCCCTTCTTATAGACAGCAGTGGCTGATGCAGGAAATTACTTCCTACTTGCAATGTTTGTAGCCAAGATCACTGAAGATCTAGATTGTCTCCGCTTCCAGTCCTACTTGAAAACGATTGCAAAGCAGCCTATACATGCATTACTGAAGTGGATGCACCACCCCCACTTCAGGAGCGTCCAGACAGCATTCATTTAGGACCTACCACCAGGTACAACAGTGGCTGAATGAAGATAAGGATCCACTCGAGTGGGGTTGGAAGAAGATTGGCGACCACCTGACACCAATTACAACAGCAGGTCCTGCAGCCCCCCAGGAATTACTGCCCTTATAATGTGTACTTGCAAAGATGAATGCGTTCGTAATTGTGAATGCAGAAGGAGTGGTCTAAATGCACTAGCATATGCAGCAATTGCTCAGGCCAAGCATGTGATAACATGGACATAATAACATCTTAGACGACGAGCTAGAGGAGGAGGATAATGTGCTGGAGGATGAGTGAAGTTAATAAAGAATTGAACATTCCAAATTTGAAAGATATTTATGCTTAAGAAGAGAATTTATGTTGCAATGTTCGTAGAAAGTTCAGGGTGAGTTTCTCCGGACCACAGGTTTATATGGCCTAGGCCTGTGGAAGCCTCTTTTCCCTAAAAAAGAGTGCCCCTTGATAAGGTGGTGAGGGTGTCGTTCCTTCAAGGGTATTACTAAACATACCACCGGCCACTGAAATAGCAACATTCTTTTACGAAGCTTATTTTTTAAAAAATTATCAAAATTACGAAAAATTTAACATTTACACCGTCTGTAACTCTTGAACCGTACAATTTAGAGTGATTGTGAAAAGGACCATTCTTATTTAAAATTGAACGTAGAACATTTTTGTATATAACAATGTTTAATATAAACCGCTTAGTTTTCGAAATATTCACGAAAAACTAAAAAACCAGGTGATTTTTCAAATTCCCCCCCCCCGCCTCACCCCCAAACCCGACGCTGAAAATGGTGTAACTTTTTACCATAGAATAAGGGGACTATGTAGAGCAATTTGGTGTTGAAGGAAAACTTTTACTTTGGATGTGAGGTTTAGGTCTAATTACACCGTACTATAATAAGTTTGACAATGATCGGATTCCGTTAACGGTTAAAATTACAGACATTTGGATAAAACGAATCGCTTCGCGCTGTTCCCCTGGAAACAATATTGCCTGATATTTTCAAACTTTTTTCAAAGAAGCCAAATTCATTGATAATTTATGAATGTATTCCAATTCAATTGAAATTTTTATGAAAGGTTATGTTTCATTCTCAAAACTTTCCTAAGATGTAATGAACAATGATGAGTAATAATAATTACATGGGTACCCACAGAAGATGAATCTCAAAGATGAGTGGTAGCCAGCTGGATTTTCCATAATCGAGAATCAAATGAAATCAAGAAAAAATAATTTTATAATAACGTTTTCGTTAATTTATGAATAATAATTTTTTTACCACATTGAATGAAAAAAGTAAGTTTACGCTTATTTTTATTATAGATAGTTCCTCATTTCGGAGATTTTAATGGTGTATTGGTATATCTTATGTTCAGAAAAACTTCAGTTTTCGGTATTCCAGCTGTGGCATAGCTCATTATGAAAATTTAAAATGGCTACCTATTTCTTTTAATCTAGGTCGAATTGGAAAAAACGGTTAAGGATAAAAGTGTTTCTTTTGAACTCAGGAGGCTACATTTGAAGATATGTACAAGTCAAAAACTCGCCCTGTATAACGGAAATTTTCATTATGAAAAAATGATCATTTGAATTTCAATATCTTGGTTTCATTGATATCTGTACGACTTTGGAAGCAAACCCTAGAACTCAAATGCTCTGCTATCACAGAACATTAAAAGGCTTGAAAAGATCCAACGTTTTCATTATTAAGTCATATTGTATTGAATGTCCATTCTATATGATATGTATATCAACATTCACACAATACAAAAGACGAGTCTTTTCAATCCTACAGTTTTGATATTTTTCATCCGAGTAGCCCCGAAGAAAATTTTTCTGCAATTTCAAACGTTTATCATTAGAATAATTTTCCTATTGATAAAAATTATAGTTCCGTTGAAAATTTCATACCAATGGATTTAGTCGGATGCCTTTGTGGACGTGATTTTAAGTCGTGTGATGGTGTGATTCGAATAAAAAAAACTGAGAGGTTTAAAAATTGGAAACCGAAGTCAAAACAGATAGCTAGTTCAGAATGCAAATCGATGTTAATTAAACCTGCATACACTAAATGAGGAATGACCTAAATAGAATATTCGGATATTCGGAAATAATCCATTGAACCAGCATAATAAATCTCTCTCTGAAATTAATCTAGATGGACAAAACCATATTCAAATAAATACAAGCACACATTTCTGTACCTTCACATGTATACACATAATTGTTTTGGTTAGTTACATAAATGAGCTGGAGATCTCCTCCTATTAACAGTATGCAATATCTTCAAATTGATATACTTTTTCTTTAATAATGTGTTGAATCAGTTCACTATGTAACATTTTGCAGAGCAAAATGGTGCTATAATAACTAATATTTCTATTCAGGTAAATAAATTCGAAATTACTCCAAACTATCACACCATCATTTCGACTATGAGAATATACCAATTATTGAAGTTTCTTCGAAACAGTTTTCGAGTTAAAAGAATTTCGATGCGAACGGCACTTGTAACATAATAAAATTGAATTTTATCCAAGGAGAATGACTTTATGTATAAGGGAACAAATTTCGCCAAAATATCCAGAACATTTTGAATGATCGAGATAAAGAAATAAGTAGTCTGAATTTACGATGATAAGCTGAACGAAAATAAAACGCTATATAATATTGATTCTGAAAGGAGTTATGACATATGATTTTTTTCAATATTCACTTTATATCTCCGAAACATATAAACGATCAATTCGAAATTTGGTTATTTTGAAGGAGAAGAATGAGGCACACATACTTCTCTGCAAGTGTGAACTTCTGAAAGTAACCCCAAATCTTGAGGGTTTCAAGGTAGGTTAAAGATTTGAACGGGATATAGTATAGTATATTGTGCTTAAAAGAACCCCTGGCGGGAAAGTTTTCGGTTAGTTTTTATATGTTCCATTTCCTATGTTTTTTGCGGTGCTCAATACAAATCTGATGCTGGCAAAAGATGAAAAATCTCATTCTTGGTCAGTTTTTTGTTATTATAAACATAAAAATTCCTACAAATTGTACTACCACAGCTTGTTCTACGACAACCTTTTCTGGCTCAAATGTTAGTTTAAACTGAGGTATTTCTATGACTCATAAATAAAAAAAATCACTCGAATCGGATATCTTGTTATGGAAATATTGTGGTTCTGTTCACACTATGGTCACACAATTTTGCATGAAGCTTATTATGACCATCATGCATATGGTCGCAATATTTCATTTCGATGGGTTTCGTTGTTCCTCAATTACTCGGACAAAACGAAACCAATCGAAATGAAATGTTGCGGTCAAATGCAAGATGCTCATAATAAGCCTTATGCAAAATGTGTGACCATAGTGTGAACAGAACCAAAGAAAATTCAATTGGAGTATTGAAAAGAAGAATATTCGTATTTCCATAACAAGATTCGAGTGAATTTTTTTTTGGGAATAGAGACTGATATACTGAATGCTTATGCAACAATTCAACAGGATCGCATCATCGGAACCATAGATTTTAATTAGTATAATTTGAGCCGGAACAGGTTGTCGCCGAACAAGCTGTGGTAGTACAATTTGTAGGAAATTTTATGTACTTACATTTTGTATGGAAAGGTTTTTCACGAAAAGTTGATAGTTTCCGAGTAATAAGCAAAAAACTGATCAAAAATGGGATTTTGTTTGTATTTCCGTCACGAAATTTTGTAAGCAAACCTCAAATTTGGATTCAGCACTCAAAAAAACATAAAAAATGAAAGAAATCAAAAATATCTCAAAACTTTCCTGCTGAAGGCACAATAAATGAATAAAATGAAACCAATAGCTCTCAAGATATTCAAACTTTATTTGTCCTTTACCGATGATGAAAAAGCGCGGAAAAGCTCCCAACTTTACGTCAGGGCTTCCTCGAATTCACCTACGATTGCAAACCCTGAAGTGAAAGCTTCAGAAAGCTCTACATAACCATTAACAACTACATATGTCAAAATAATCAGCTCAAGCAGAATATTTCGATCGAATTGTATAATCATCCGGACCAAAAATAAAACTTGTTTCTATATTTGCTCAACTGATAAGTTCAGGCTCATGCAGCTTGCACTGCTAGCGCTGGTTACATATTGACAAACGATAAAATTTCCCCAATATCTATAATTAATATATTCTGACAAATATGTTGACATCAATATCGAGGGAGATTCTCGAAATTAGATTGATGTAATTACCGTATTAACAATTTGATTGTACCCTATTACATAGATATCGAACAGGGAACAGCGTGTTCGACGATCTTCATGTATTATCCTTATTGCCAATAATATCAGTGTCTTATATCTGCATTTCCTGCTTGTTCCTAAGGGAACAGAGTGATATAATTCAGCCCAAATGTCTGTAAGTTGCCAAATTCGATCCGAAAGTAGTATCGAAAGAAATGGTTTTACTCACTAATGTGAAAGCGTAAAATTTGAATAGCGTGTCATTTTTGAGCGCTCTATCTACGAGTGCTATATCGGTTGCCAAATGTCTTTAATTTTAGAAATTTTAAATTTTTGCCGACAACAGTCTATAACGAAAGGGTTCGACTTCCTAATGACGAATTCGTGGTCAAATTCAATTCTGTCCGTGGGGCCATCCGGCCGTCCGTTAGCACAATAATATTCGAAGGGATTGTCTAAGAAATCAGGATGAATTCGATCCCACATGGCTCCGTTAAGTTACGGCCGAATGCAAGATGTTCATAACAAGCATCGTGCAATGCAATTTGTCGCCATAGTGTGTACAGAACTATAGAAAAAGAATCTCTATATTTCCATAACAGAATATACGATTCATGTGAATTTCTTTTGTAAATGTAAACTAATTTACTGAATTTTCATGCAAAATTTTGCGGTCATAGTATTAACAGAAACATAGAAAATTCAATTGGAATATTGAAAGAAGCATCTTTGTTTTTCCATAACAGGATATCCGATTCATGAGAAACTCATTTGTGAATAATTTCCAGAATATCATTCAGATTGTGCTGAGTTCTGCATTTACATATAAGGTATCAATCTCAAGTCCCATATCAAATTTTGAGGTAATAGTCCTATTGCTCTACCAATGCACGAGCACTCAAAGGCTCCTGCTCAGGGCTTTTCTCAATTTTTGACAATCATAATATTACATGATAACATTATGATTGTCAAAAATTGAGAAAAGCTCTGAGCAGGAGCCTTTGAGTTGCACGTCGCGCACCTTGTTTTGAATAGGAGCTCGCACACGGGAAGACAGCGACGCGACCGCGACGATACATGTAAGCTGTCTCCGCGGTTGTGCGAGCTCCTATTCAAAACAAGGTGCGCGACCTCTCGGCGATCGGAAATTGCTGTCTCGTCGCGGTCGCGTCGTTTTGGTCTGCGAGCGGCCTTAGTGAACATGCGAGCATTATACGGTAGAACAATGAGTCCTCATTGTCAATAAATACCATCAAATTGGTGAAGTTCAGTTGCCACTATTTGCTGAGTGCGTCTAATGTTCAGCCGGAATAATAGCATTATTCATCTACTGTGAAAAGAGCATCAAAAAAATTCATAGAACTGGTATGGTTAATGATTCAAAACAAAATAATCGCGCTCGTAGCGGTCGTGCAGCCTAAACATCACCGCAGTTCGCGATAGCGTGACAGAAGACGTCAATTCGCCATCGAGCCCAAGAATTGGCCACTTGAACTGGCATTTTTCAGCAAATTATCACTAAAGATTCACATCTGCATGCCAAACAAATTCTAATTGACTTGACAACTTCTGCTATTATGTACCTACGATTTTTGATTTATACTCACTTTACATTGCTAAATAAATAAATAAATAAATAAATATTAACAATATTGGCTCCTGGTCATATTAGGTGAACAGAATATGACTCCCACGGTCTGGCGATTCAACGCTTCGAGACTTCTGACTTTGGAGAATTCTCAAGTCAAAGGTTTATGTCAATAAGCCTGCAACTGACTAAAATACCACCTCCATGTATTCAATACTGTATTGAAAATTTCGACAAAATGGTTCGCATATAGCCCACCATACCGATAGAGCCATTTGCAGGATATTTTGTTCCATACAAAAAACTACCAAGTGTTATTTTTTAAATATACAGTCTTTATAAATGGTTGTAATATTTCTTTACTATCTTTGAGATTGATCATTCCAGCCCAGAATTCGACCGCCTTAAACACCGAAATATACTATAATATTAAGGCTCTGAAAAGGGGAGTATACCAGACAGCCATGCTGGGTCCAACACAGACTCGAAAATTACAGAACAATTCGAATGAAATGAAATCTGTAATCGAATAAATGCTTATGCTTACCTGTCTAGTCTCCAACTTTATTTTGTTGAATAAAAAATCAATACTTTCTATTAACTATTCTTCAAAAAAAGCACGCAACCACAATAGAGCACAATAACTAAGAAATTGACATTACCATCTGTAATTTTCGAGTCTATGGTTGGACCCAGTCAGCCTGTCTGGCATACCTATCTTTCTAGTGCTCTAATAATATAGTACATTTCTATGACCTAACCTGCCTAACAGTGTAATAGTTTTATGTTCTGTGTTGTGAAATAATTTGGTATCCTTATTTTGTAGCAATAAAGAATAATCCAAAGCCAAATGCGCTGTTACAATCATTTATAAAGACTCTGTATAATCATTTCAATACTACAAAAAATTTGAAGTATAAAAAAATACTGAATCTACGCTATTATAGAAAAACCCTCTTAATTCAAATACCAATTTATAATTCAAAAGAGTTTCAATATTCTATAGAATTAAAATTTGGTAGTCCTACATTTATTTCAGGAAATAATTTCAGACCTGTTATATTCAACCAATCAAAACGTGTATTTTTGTCAGATCACCATCGGGTGGATTTCACCTAGTGGACATTTTTCGGTCATGAGTACTCAACAGCCAATTATATTGAAAATTTTTTGACGGAATGGACTGAATTAGTCTTATGTACAGTGTACATCAAAATTATGGAACAATTTCATTTTCTCAGAAGAAAAATATTTGGCAATAAAATCCTGAAACAGGTCAATTTTTGTATCACTTTTACTTAATTTTTAGGCACTTTTGAAGGATTTTTGTTGAACCCGGTTCAATCACCATCAACCCTTCAAACTTTGTCAATAAGGAAAGAGGGTCATGTGGTACTTCTTTGCCAAGATCTTTGTATCTTCTTTACAGTCGGGCACATATTTAAAGGAAAATTCTTTGTTGTACAACTGTCTTCATCACTATGGATGCCTCAATGATCACTTTTTTCACGGTTAAAAAATAATTCACTTTTTTTCAGCGTTAAGAATTTACTTTTTTTCACGGTTTCCAAAATTCGTTTCTATAGTAACGATACTGAGAGATCACTGGGTGCACAGAAATATTGTATTGGATGCATTATCTTCAATAATTATATTTCAGGCGATGAAAATTCACAATCAAAGTTGTACCAGAAATGTTGTTTGTATTTCATCAACAGGTACCATCGTCTCAAAGTGAATGAGCCAAGACAAATTGCACATACATGAAAACCTCTTTGAAATAAATGAATTTTCCAAAAAAAATTTTTTTTTGGATATTCCTGCACGCCTGTAAAGATACGAAACCTTGCCAAAAAAATGATCAGATGATCCACTTTCCTCATTAAAAAAATTAAGAGGGTTGATGGGGATGGTACATCAGGATGAAACAAAAAGCAGCAATGCAGAAATGCATAAAAATTTGGTGAAAGTGACACAAAAATTGACCTGTTTCAGAATTTTATTGCCAAATATTCCTCTTCTGAGAAATGAATCTGTAAAATAACTAATAACACAATTTGTGGAATTTTCTTACCGGATACCACACGTGGTGAAATGAAATCTGCAAATATTTTGACCTGAAGTGGATTACTGGTGACAATATTTTTGACAAATTGAATAAAGTAATACCATCAATCACCTAAATATCTGAAAAAATAAATCTATTTATACATGTTGCTAATAATAATAACAACTAATGCAGCGTAAAAAAGTTCCATGATATCAATATCTGTTATCCTTTTCGTGTCACATAGGTTATATTTGTTGATTCGGGTTGAATCGGCTGGTTTATTTCTAGCTTGTTATACAAATATAGAGCTTTAATTGTAGGACTATATGGTATGAAAACGTGACATGTTGGGGATCTGTGCTAAATAGGTGAACAGAACGTAAACCGGGTTATTTCTGGAACGAGATCTGAATTGGGTATGCTGATAGATATTGTGTCAGAAGCAGACTCCTTGATTAGATTAACCTCATTCATGGGGGTTATATAACTTTTTTCATCGTGGTATATGAAAGCATCATCACATGAATCTAACAATATGTGGCGCTTGGTGTATGAGAGGTACCTATTTTCAAAAAAGCAAAAAATACAATTTTTCAGGCAGAATTATTCTTTTTTTTTTCACAGAGCAATTGATCGAATGTAATGACTACATACGGAAATTTGAAATTAACTCTGCACTCATCAATTTTGAGAAACTGAAGAATTTTTCAGAAATTCTTTCATTTACAGCTTATCAAGGAACGTGGTAAGATATGACAAAAACTTGGGCTATTGATTATTTCACTGAAAATATAGCATGTGAAATATATCAGGTTAAATGCAAATACTAGCGTACGGTCTAGTAATTTTGAATTATAGTCGATTCATTTCACTTCTACGATACGGCATAATACGTTTTAAAGAATAATTTTTCTCATGAGCGTCAAAGTTATGGAACAAATTAATTTTAAATATTTGACAAAAAAATCCTGAAACAGATTAATTTTTGTTTCACTTTTACCAAATTTTTATGCATTTTTGATAGATTTTTGTTACAACCTGTGCCATCCCCATCAACCCTCTAAATTTTTCGGATAGGAAATGTTGGTGATGTGGTACTTTTTGGCAAGGTTTTTCTGTCTTCTACAGGCGTGAAAAAATTTTCGAGTTTTTTAATTAGTTAATTCAAGAAGGTTTTCAGTATTTGCACTTTTTCATGGCTCATTTATTGAGACGATGGTACCTGTTGAATTGTTGTCACCAAATGAGAGCCGACTATTACGGATTTGTTCATGCACAACTTTCAACCCCTTCACGTGAAAAATTAAGACATTGATGAAATTGCATTGCTCTTCTTTAAATTGAAACATTTTATCGAAAAGTTTCAACTTCAGTAGAAACGTACTCATAATATACCTACTCAACTACTACTGAAGCGCAGTGTTTCACACATTATAATTTTTCACGTGAGGAGCTAAAAGTTGTGCATGAACAAAACTGCAATGGTCGACTTCAATTCGGTGACTTCAGGTACTATCGTCTCGAAGTGCCAATACTGAAAAGATCTTTGAACTGAATAATCAAAAAAAAATTTTTTTTATTTTTGCTCGCCTGTAGAGTACCACATGACCCACTTCCCCTATTAAAAAAATTTGGAGGGTTGAACAGGATTCAAAAAAACCTGTTGTATAAAATGAAAAAATTCTTCCAAATAAAATACTTTAGATAACCATATCGAAGAGAAAAAATAATGAAATAATTTTTCTTGTTCTTGGCGATACTATATACAGGGTGATTTTTTTAAGTGTTTCATTAGACGTTTTCGAAGAAGGAATGGTAATACAGATTCAAGATTTTGGATTTTTGTTTTAGAGTACATGAACTTTAATTATAAAATATTTTCAAGGGGAATCTACTTCCGGCTTCACAGGAAATGAATGCAACTTCGTTATTTCAAATGCAATACCCTGTATATTTATACATATTCGAATTCTTCGTTCAATTCTACACTGATTTGATGTATGATATGTGCAACAACTCAAGCGGTTCTTGAATTATAGCCTGATTATCAAATTTTTTGAAAAAAATGTTGTCACCAATTCGTGTCCATATCTTCAAAATCCCTCATTACAATAATTTCTTTTTGCGAGTGTGGAACAAAAGAAAGTACGCTGATACTGTTTCTTGTATAACTTATGAAGAAATATTATACAGGGTGTCTCAAAAAGGGCCCCAAAGTGAGCCTCAATAAAACTATGAAATCTCACTTTTTTCAAATGGCAACCCTATAATTTTGTAATTCCAATCGATTGCTCGTCAAAAACCAGTTAGGTGTCTCGAACATTTCATGCCTCTAAAATCATTAGTTTTGCCGTTATTGAATAAAATTCGAATTTCAGGATTGAATTAAGGTTTCTTAATTCTTAGTCTAACCATAGATTTATTAGGATAGAAGTTTTCAAGAAGGCTATGTCTGTTGATTTATAATGCATTTGAGAGAACTGTCATTTATACTTTTTGATTAATCGGGCACTATGCAAAATATGAATTACAGTAACAGTGATGTATTGAATATGTTCTTCAATTATGGTGAATGTAACAAAATATTAGAAATGGCAGTCAGAACTTTTAACGAAAGAAATCCACATTTACCACCTTTACAAAAAAAGTCAGTTTATGTGAATTTCGTTCGTTGAATTTCTAATTACCTTTTCTAGGAATTTGTTACATTTGCCGCAAATGAAGAACATACCCTTGATATATCATTCCAGTGAAATTATTATTACATGTTTGCTTAGTGCTTGATCTGTTAGAAAAAGTAAGAATGACAGTTCCTAACATAGCATCCTTTAAAAATGCAAGCTTACAAACTGTGCGAAACCTGTCTTTAATCGTGAAATTCGAATTTTATTGAATAACGGCAAAAAATACTGATTTAGAGGCATGAAATGTTCGGGACATCATAACTGGTTTTTGACGAGCAATCGATTGGAATTACAAAATTATAGGGTTGTCATTTGAAAAAATTGAGATTTCATAGTTTTATTGAGGCTCACTTTGGGGCCCTTTTTCAGACACCCTGTGTAATATTTCCTCATAAGTATACAAGAAAAACAGTATCAGTTTCCTTTTTTTGTTCACTTTCGCAAAAAGAAATTTTTGTGATGAGGGATTTTGAAGATATGGACACTAATTTGTGACAACCTTTTTTTCAAAAAATTTGATAATCAGGCTATAATTCAAGAACCGCTGGAGTGGTTGCACATCATACATCAAATCAGGTACAATTGAACGAAGAATTCGAATAGTATAAATATACAGGGTGTTGCATTTGAAATAACGAAGTTAAATTCGTTTCCGGTTAAAGTTCATGTACTCTAAAACAAAAATCCAAAATCTTGAATCTGTATTACAATTCCTTCTTCGAAAACGTCTAAAGAAACACTTAAAAAAATCACCCTGTATATAGCAAAGTTGTTGAATTATACCGATTGCATCTCGCTCTGTTAACAGTTTTCATGATTTTATGATGTTATCTCATATTTTTTCTCACTGCTAAAAGACAAATTACATGATATTCCCAATTCCGATCTTTTATTCCCGAAATTAATACTCAAAAATGACTGCATTGATTAGTTGTCTAGTCCATAACAAAATAATTACACATTGAATACTCACCAATTTTCAGCGAAATACTACACCAATTAGACTTTTTTCAATACTAAAACAACCACATAACAAAAAGGGCGCCGACATACAATACTAACAACCACAACAACACAACGGTCCGAAAACGTATTGACTTGTACTCGACAACATTTATTACTAACAATAAATTGATTAAGTATCGACATCTGCCACTATTATCTCACAAATTTATCCATATGTCGATTGGACGTATCATATTTGTTTAAGAATCAATATTTTTCATTTTCATGAAATGGCCTCAATTCCAGAGAATTAAACATGAATTTCAGATAATCATTAATAACGAATGAACATTGGAGTATATGAGTTATTTGGGACAGTCACGTCAGTTTTCCTTTTTTATACATATCATTCTTATGAAAAATTGGAAAACAATCATAATTGGGCATTGAAGACAAGAATTTAAAAATAAGTATGCATTTTTGTCAGAAATATAGTATACCTACTACCGAAAAAGTTATTTAATCCACTAGGTTATTAAAGACAGCGACTAATGGTCAAGATACGAGTATTTTAACCATTAGTCGCTAGATTAATAACCGAATTGATTACAGGATCTTTTGGACCTCAATATGAATTGTGTATAAATTTTCGAATGAAATACATTCCCATTTTGCACAAGACATACATTTGACATAATAAATTTCCAATGTTCCAGTAGAGATTTGACATTTCTCGTAGTCCTTCTGAATACTTTGTCTACGGTTGCAATTAGGATTGCACATTAAAATAGCATAAATTGAATATAAAAATGGGACATTAATGTTAAATTTCGTACACATTATTCTTATTTTAAGATCGACGGAAAATAAAATATTTATCATAAATTCTTCATTGTCTGTAAGTATTGAAAGACAGTGGTTCTGTCGTGCCCTAAATTTTTGTACAAAAATTAACATAGATCTTTCAGGGCAAATGTGGTTCGATATTGTCTCGAATAAGTTTGTTAATGGGTCAAATCGGTTAAATAGTTCTTCAGATATCATGGTTTGAAATTTATTTTCGAATATTTTCCGAACTAACGTATCTGGTATGTCAAAAATTTATTGAACTGTACAATGACGATACACAACGACATGTGAAGAAATTCTGTGAAAATTAGAAAAATTCTACAGTTCAACGTATTATCCCGTTAACATTTCGAGTGTACGTACGAAGAGTCGATAAGAGCAGGCAAACAAAAATTCAACGCTCTAGCTTTCTAGCTTGTTTGCTAGGTTATGAATTTGAGTTATTTTTCCGATATCGTACATTTGGTCAATAATGCATCAGCGAAAATTGGAATTTTAGGTGAGAAGATTTTATGCAACATTGTGATCAACGTAAAACGACGTGAAAAGCTACACACTTGATCGAATCTGCGAAATGATTATTCACGTTTATATGTATATCCTGATTCTACTCTTTTTACAATATTAAATTTTCAACTGGAGTAACGGCAATGCTAGTCGTACTGAAACTCAGAGTGAAAATTCGTTTACAGAACCACTATGTCAGAAGTTTGCTTCCAATTCAAAAATAACAGTTCATTTTGAGGTACCATAAATGACATTTTACTGCTGTTCAATGCTTGCGTGTTGCGCTGTTCTTTGAGACTTACTTACAAACGCTCAAATAGTCCAAACATTATTCCTTCCGATGATTACCACTCATGATGAATTCGAAATATGGATCGATACATGCTCGATTACTGAAAATGAAGGAAAAGTGGTTTCTCGAAAAACAATTCAATAATGGAACGTATCACCGATCCCGCACAATAAAATTTCAAAGTGAGGAGAATGAAAGCGGAAAAGCCTACATACATAAGTATTCATATTCCTCATAATTGAATTCATTCTGAGATTTTTCTAATATTCGAATAATACGTGTTTCTTTATAAATGGGTATTCATGAAAAAATCCAAATCATCAAAGAGAAACGCTTATAAGAGTACGTGTTGTGAGTGTCGGTAATTTCAGGATATCCAACCAGTTATTGAATACTATAAATTGAGTAGAGAACAAAATTCGCTGATAAATATAAAATAGAGTACAGACACCAACACAGGCCTCAGAAGGGGGTTTCGTCATTCAGAATATCTACAGACAGCTTTTTTGAGTTTTGCACCTCATGAGTGACTTGTGATTCTTTAGGATCAGCGATCAATTTTTATGGCCACATCTCTCAATAATGCCAAAATATCAGGTTATGAATACGATACTAATCCATTTTAGTCCGGTCTATTTAGAACAAAAAATGAGAGTGAAGTTACATAAAGTCCCAACAAGCTGAATTTCTGTGAAGTTGTTCAAAACATAAATATAAACAATGTCTAAAAGTTCCCCATGTTCCCCTGTATAAGGAAAAAAATTCAATTCAAGGTCAAAGGTCAAAAAAATGAGTTTTCGCGATTTTCAGCAAAACGGTAAGTTTTATCATAAAAGTACCTCAGACAAAAATTGTAGATCGTAAAATTATCTATAAAGAATGTATCAATACTTTTTATATAACTATTCAAAAAGTTAACTACGCGCTAAGTACACTACCCCATAGGTGGCGTGGAAACGTGTGCATATTATGACGATAACGACTTTTATAACTTTTTGAATCGTTATATCTCAGAAACGGTGGCTCGTAAAAAAAAAGTATTGATACATTTTTTATAGATAATTTTATGATCTACAATTTTTGTCTGAGGTACTTTTATGATAAAACTTACCGTTTTGCTGAAAATCGCGAAAAACTCATTTTTTTGACCTTTGACCTTGAATTTAATTTTTTCCTTACAGGGGAATGATGGGGAACTTTAAGATATTGTTTATAATGATGTTTTGAACAACTTCACAGAAATTCAGCTTGTTGGGACTTTATGTAACTTCGAATGTCTAAATAGACCGGACTATTTGTTGTTGGATTGAAGATGGCTCTAAATCGTTCGTTGAACCGATCAATACATGTAAGAAGTAAATTGAATATCGTAGCGAAAACCGAAATGCTTTGTAGGCCTGAGTTGTACAACTGTTTATTTTCATCAGAAAATGTTATTCTCTACACAATTCATACTATGAATAAGCATGTAGGAAAATAAATGAAATAAAACAAATACTAAAAGCACAATAAAATATATTTGTACTCATTCTTCTTCCTTTCTCATCCATCAAGAGTGTAAATGCAAGCTCCACATCGAGGCTGGGTCACAAAAACATAAGATCCAAAATCTTCATCACCAACGCCCAGCTTGGAATAGAACTGGTCTTTCAAGGCGTCCAGATATGCATCGACCCTGTCAGCAGTCGTAAGGGCTACCACACAACCACCCCAGCCCGCTCCTGTGATTCGGCAGCCCGTTGTAAAGGGCTTTGATATCTCCACAAGTCTGTAATGAACCAGAATACGGTGAGAAACTTAATAGACAAGAGGAGGCAAAAAGGTTTAGTCTAGGTGAGGACGTGAGGAGCGAAGGAACCTCACACTGAACGTGAGTGAAAATTATGCAAGATTCCGCACGATGAATTATCATTTTAGAATATAAAAAAATTGAGGAAAGCCCTGTGCAGAAACCTTCGAGCGCTCGTTCATTGGTGGGGCAATAAGACTATTAACTCGAAAATTAATATGGGACTTGACATTGATACCTATACAGGGTCTTTCACGAGGAACCTCACCCATATTTATACAGGAAACTACTGAACGGATTTTCATGAAATTCAGCACTTATAAGTGTTTCACGATGCTGATGAAATTTAAAATATTTTTAAGGCATGAGCACCTCCGGTTTTTCCGGAAATGACGTCAACTTCCGTTTTTCAAATTAGAACACCATTTTTTTATTGCAGAAATAGATTCCTTCGAAAATTTCAAGTTATTTTGATGTAAAATTTTTCAGGTTTGGTTGGAAAATTCCCTCTGAGCGGGAAAATACGAAAAAAAATCGAAAATAGAGCTCCGCTGAAACAAGAATAACTTCGAGGTTTTTGGATGGAAAATTTTCATTTTTGGGATTTTTCAAGGTGTAAGATTGATGTATCCACTTTTAAGATCCAAATCGCGATTCATAATACAGGGGGTGAAAAAATCGCTTTCAAAGTTAGGGATGACAAAATCGTGAAAAATCAATTTTTTCAAATTAGAACTCCACTTTTTTATGGAAGATATTGAATTTACGTTAAAAATAATGTGAGTGTATGCATCACAGCCTTGCCCTAAAGTGGATATTTTCTGAGTTATTCACAAAAAACTGTTTTTCGTCTTGAATTTTCAGCTATTTCTTTTCCCTTCACGCCAAAAAAATGAAATTTTCAGGAACTGTTACTTAAACCATGTTTTAGATTTTACTACCCTAATACGCAAGAGAAAAAAGTTACAGGTTGTTCCTAAATAGATGGCGAATTTTGATTCGAATTTGTATCGGAAACCTCTTTATTTCAACTGATCGGCCATCGGTTTTCTCTCCAGTGATGAATAAATAATTCATTATGAATCAAATGCAAAAACTTACCATGTTATACATTCTCTTTTTAATGATAGATATCATTAATTACATCTGCCAAATTAATGATATCTATCATTGAAAAAAAAGAATGTAAAACATGGTAAGTTTTTGCATATGGTTCATAAGGAATTATTTATTTATCACTGGAGAGAAAACCGATGGCCAGTTGAAATAAAGAGGTTTCCGATACAAATTCGAATCAAAATTTGCCATCCATTTAGGAACAACCTGTAACTTTTTCTCTTGCATATTAGGGTAGTAAAATCGAAAACATGGTTTAAGTAACAGTTCCTGAAAATTTCATCTTTTTGGCGTGAAGGGAAAAGAAATAGCTGAAAATTCAAGACGAAAAACGGGTTTTTGTGAATAACTCAGAAAATATCCACTTTAGGGCAAGGGTGTGATACATACTCTCACATTATTTTTTAACGTAGATTTAATGTCTGCCATAAAAAAATGGGGTTCTAATTTGAAAAAATTGATTTTTCACGATTTTGTCATCCCAAATTTGACAGCGATTTTTTCACCCCCTGTATCATGAATCGCGATTTCGATTTTTAAAGTGGATACATCAATCTTACATCTTGAAAAGTCCCAAAAATGAAAATTTTCCATCCAAAAACCTCTAAGTTATTCTTGTTTCAATGGAGCTCTATTTTCGATTTTTTTTTATTTTCCCGCTCAGAGAGAATTTTCCAACCAAAACTGAAAAATGTTACATCAGAATAACTTGAAATCTTCTAAGGAATCGATTTCTGCAATAAAAAAATGGTGTTCTAATTTGAAAAACGGAAGTTGACGTCATTTCCGGAAAAACCGGAGGTGCTCATGCCTTGAAAATATTTTAAATTTCATCAGCATCGTGAAACACTTATAAGTGCTGAATTTCATGAAAATACGTTCAGTAGTTTCCGAATAAATATGGGTGAGGTTCCTCGTGAAAGACCCTGTATAAATCCAGAATCTCAGCACAATTGGAATTATATTCTGGAAATTATTCAGAAAATGCAATATGTAAAAAATGTAAATAAAAAAAGATTTATGGTTCTGTTAGCACTATGGCCTAGCAATTTTAGATGAAAATTCAGTATATCGATCTCCATTCAGAAAATAAATTTCACTCAAATCGGATTTCCTGTTATGGAAATATGAAGATGCTTTTTTCAATATTCCAATTGAATTTTCTATGGTTTTGTTAACACCATAGCGACGAAATTTTGAATGAATATTCAATATACCGATCTCCATTCACAAAATAATCTCATTCACTCGGTTTTTTCTGAGATATTGAGGAACAAACATTTTGAATGACCATATTTTATTGAACACCTGCACGATTTGGCTTAATGAATTTCACCGAGCCGTTTGGAACCCGAGCTCATCCAGAAAATTTTAAGTTTCTAGGACAATCCCTTCGAAAGTTTTGAGCTAACGGACGGCCGGACGGCCCCACGGACAGAATTCGTCATCAGTGTAACCATTCCGTTTGAGACCATTTTCCGCACAAAGTTAGAAAATTACAGACATTTGTTCAAACCGATATAGCACTCGTTTGAGTAGAACGATCGCTCAAAAATGTCTTGATATTTTGTCTAAAGCCACGTCATTTTCGAGATTGTCTACATTGCATTTTAAAAACTGTACGAACATTATTCTTCAAATATTCACAAGTATAATCGAGAAATACCCATGACCTTACATTATACAGTGTTGGGATAAAGTATGAAACCAAGTAAATAAATATCTTTCGAAGGAATACGTCCAATATTTATGAAATTTCCTAGTGACTGCTATTAAGCAAAATGTATCTCAGGTACAAATTTTTGTTGAAAATATACTTCTGGTTAAACCACAAATATCCTCAACTTTTTGAACGCTCGTTCTACTTAAACGAGTGCTATATCGTTTTGTTGAAATGTCTGTAATTTTGAGCCGAAAATAGTCTCAAACGATAGGGTTAAGCGAATTCGTAGTCAAATTCAATTCTGTCCGTGGGGCCGTCTGGCCGTCCGTTAGCACAATAACTTTCGAATGTATTGTCCTAGGGACTGGAATTTTCCAGGATGAGTTCGGGTCCCAAATGGCTAGGTTAAGTTCTGTTAACCCTCCGTTAGTCGCGCACGGTCTGTGAGACCGGCCAGACACTTTTATCCTAATTTTCAGAAATTCAGGGGGCATGGCATCTCCGGCTCCGTCTATCTTTCCGTAAGGATGCGACAGAGAGTCCTTGCGAATCTCACCGTGAAACGTGCTAGTACGAAAAAAATATATCGCGACACGGTCTGGGAGACCGGCGCGACTACTCTCGTACCCTATTTTTTCATATCTTGATAGTTCGATTGTGCGGTGAGTTTCAGGTGTTTCTGTTCTGTATAACTTATAACGAGGTAATTTCATAGTTTTTTAGCCATGTGGTCGTACGAAAAAGAGCAAGCTCGACTGAAGAAATTACTAGAGGTTTTAGATGAGGAAGAGGATAAAATAGCAAATGACGAACATTCAGATATTGATCAGTCTGAAAAAAATTTGAATATTTAGAACAACAACTTGCGAGTGATGACTCAGAGCAGAATATTTCTGATGATGATGAGGAAGAAAATCAAAGTAATACACTGTCGATTTTTGGCAAAGATAAAGTGACGCGTTGGAAAAATTTCCCCCCACAAAAAAAAAACTGCCTAGAAAATGGCCTTCATTAAGCTAAAATATGTTTGAAGAATCATTTTTATTTGATGAAAGGTGTAACTTTTTGTTATTTCTAGTCTTGAAATCCTTAGAGTTTGATTTTTCTTTTTATGACTGAATAAAGTAAGGTGTATGAATAAAATTGTTTTTTTTGGAATTTCCCCAATATATTTGCACCAATTCGAAATATGTACCAATCTTGCATTTTCTTGTCACTCAGTTATGTTTTGAAAGACATCCATTTGAATTTTTAGGCAAAAACTCATTCCACTTAGCATTCAGAGCTCAATGAGTAAGCACGGTCTGTGAGACCGGCGCGACTACCCATGTTAAAAATTTTGACGCGACTATTCGAGGGTTAACCAGGCAAATCGTTCCATAAATCATGACCATTCAAAAGTTTTGTTCCTCAATATCTCAGAAAATACGAAACCAATCGAAATAAATTGTTACGGCATAACAAGCCTCATGCAAAATTTTGAGGTAAATTTTGAATTTTTTTTGTGAATGAGGATCGATATACTGAACGTTCATCCAAAATTTCGCGGCCATAGGATTAACAGAGCCATCGAAAATTGGAATGAAATTTCTTCTGTGAATAAAGATTATTATACTGAATTTTATTGCAATCTCAAATCGCATATAAAATTTGAGGTAATAATCTTATTGCTCCACCAAAGAACGAACGCTCAAAAGATCCTGCTCAGGGCTTTTCCTAATTTTTTTATTTATACAGAACTTCCTGTAAATCTTTGCAAATATGGAATGAGCTTATGATTTCGAATTCGTAGATACTGGGTTTAGTATACCAAATCTCTTTCACTGGTATCGAACCATTCTTTATTGTACAATTGAATTTATGTAAATTCAGGGTGCAAGCTACAGCTGGATCGTGCTAGTTTATTACTTACTATGTATACATACACACAACAACATTTTGTTCATCAGAACTTTATTAGGGTAATTTGAAAAACTCGAAAGAATTGTTTAACGTGCGGAAGCGAAATTCAAACCTCTTTCAATATCTCGAAAGATATAAATCAAAAAAGTTAAGGGATTCTCTACGTCACTGTACTCAACTGCAAAATTTCATAAATATTGACGTTCTCATTCTAAAGATATTTCTTCACTTGGTTCCATACTGCATCCCAACCTGTATATATTATACACAGAACGTCTTCAGTTCATACGCAAATATAAACAATATATTCTCAAATCCATTGAAATATTTTTGCGAATTTTTCTAAATTCGACTCAAGAAGAACATCACGTTTCTGGGAAAATATGCTTCTGCAATTGCGTGAAAAAGTTATTTATATTGAACTGCAAAGGATTTTTTATCTCCTCGAAAAAATGACGACAGAAAAATTCAAGAAAGTCCTGAGCAGGTGGTTTTGAGCGCTCGTTCATTGGGGAGCAATAAGGCTATTCCATCAAAATTTTGCATTGAATTTGAGAAATCTCAGCATGATGGGAATAATATTCTGGAAATTATTCGAAAACTCAAATATGTAAAACTTGACAATTAAAAAAATTAATTATCAACAAGTAATGGGTGTGACCCCCAGAAAGGTGGTGAAGTTAATTGAGACTTTGCTGCTGACTGGTAAACAGCGCGGGGATGCACAATAGATCTTAGGGTCAAGGTGCTCGCAAGGTCGGTTTTGATCTGTCGCCCCTCCTCTAATATAATCTAATCTAAATTGTTCTGATGATAAGATTCTCTTGAAATTTTGCATGAACACTCAATGTATCTATCTCCATACACAAAATGAATTTCACCCGAATCGGATATCTTGATATGGAAATTTAGAGATTCTTCTTTTCAACATTCCAATTGAATATTAGATGGTTTGATGATGCGATCTTCTCGAAAATTCGCGTGAACGTTCTTTATATCAATCTTCATTCATAAAATTAATTTCACTCGAATCGGATATCTCTTTATGGAAATATGAAGTTCCTTGTTTTCATTACTCCAATTTAATTTTCCTTGGCTGTGTTTACAATAAGGTTACAAAATTTTGCATGCGGCTTATCATGAGCATCTTGCATGTGGCCGCAATATTTCATTATTTTCGTTTTGTTTAAGATACTGAGGAACAAAAATTCCGAATGGCCACGGACAGAATTAAATTTGACCACGAATTCATCATCAGGGAGTCGAACTCATCGTTTGAGACCATTTCCGGCTCAAAATTCGAAAATTACAGACATTTGGGCCAAACGATATGGCACTCGTTTAAGTAAAGCCTCTGATAACGCGTTTTTTCTCGAGAGCAATCTATAGTATATTTGTATATAACTCACGACCCACCTTGTATATCAGTGAATCATACATATACCGATTCGGAAATTCACATCGAAAACATACGATATACAAGGCATCAGACAGAGAATTTTTCCCTCCAGTTGCACAGATGAATAGGCGAGATAATCAAGTGCGATAACTGAATGAATTCAACTGTCTTACTGCAAATATCTAGTCTTGTCTCTCTCTATCGAAGTATGGTAGGGAACCCGAACTACACGTATAGAATTTTTAATTTGTCAGGCTGCCCGTAATACTCGATTCAAGTATTTACTGTTGCCTACCATACCAAAAATTACGCTCTTCTAAACGATAAGAGAGAGACAAGAGTAGAATAATGAAGTAAGACAACTGAATTCAGTGTGTTACAGCAAGTGATTGTCTCGACTATTCATCTGTGCAACTGGAGAGAAGAATTCTCTGTCTGATGCATTGTATATCGTATATTTCAGATGTGAATTTCCAAACCTGTATAATATCTGCCTTGAGAATGGATAGAGAAAAAATTCACAAGGACTGCTCACATTGGGATTCCGTTTGTAGCGAATGGTGAACTTGCTGACGATTCACGAAGATTTTTATTTTATTCTATGCGCGTTCCCTTCTTTACGCCAAAAAGTCCATTGATATTCCACTCGAGCATAAAAATTATTAGAGTATTCGCCAAGAGGCAGTTTATTCGATAGCTGTTTTGCCCGGAATCTCCCTGAAAGGGTCGCAGAAAAAAACGATGAAGGATGATCACTCAAAGCAGATAATAAATGATATCAAGAATATAGCCCAGATATTCAGACCATTTTTTATGATCCAAAGTTAATAGATTCTCCATTTGGAAGATTATCATGAAAGTTTGCAAAATCGCTGTATCGTGAATTATCAACTGTAGGTATAGAAGTAATCCACATCTACCCTAAAATTTTCGAATCTCTAGCACATTTCGTTATTTAAGAGTGTTTACGTGAGGCTTTGGATACTTCATCACTGAGGGCAACCCACCACTACCGCCTGAAAATTTGAAATGTATAGACATCTGGCAAGTACTCAAAAATCTGGACATAGTTAGAAAGAAATACTACAGGTTTTTAAAATTCACAATTCACAACAGTGGAAGAATCAAAACATAATGCGACGTCATATCAAGTAAAAATCTGGTCACCGCGCACTGCATTCATCACCCTCATCGTTGTACATGACCACATCTTTCAAAGGAAGTTGTACAGTACCTGAATCGTATACATATCCCAATCGATGTATAGGAAACAATTCTGTTGTCTCCTGACTTAACCTATTTAGACCATTTTCTTTGTGGTTATCTGAAAGTTGTTATGTGTTTGAAGTGACCACTCGTGTTGAATAGAAAAAAAAATGAATAAATGTAGCGCCTAAACTTAACAACGATGACATTTCGGACTTGACAGAAAATCCATCTTTATCAATTTTTTTTGAAAAATATTAACTCATTCAAAAGTTGTTGCAGTACCTATAATTTTGGCAGAAATAGCGTAATCACCTTGCATCTCTGAAACGGACCACTACGTTGGTGCTTCACGGGTGCGTTTACAAACCTACTCTGAGAGTAGAGTAATGGGCCCCACTCACTTCGTTCTTCTCCGCCGTTTTTATCCGACGGTTCAAAAACGGTCGGGTAAAACTGCCGCAAAAACGAAGTGTATGGGCTAAAAACGGCGCACTTACCCGACGTTGCAAATTTCAGACGAGGCCTGATTTTCGTCCGTGCTCTTGACGTTTTTAACAGTCGGGTAAAAACGGCGGAGAAGAACGAAGTGAGTGGGGCCCTTAAGAGAATGGTGGAATATGACGGAGTAAATGCAGTTCGGTCGTCGTTCAGAAACTCTAATCTGACAAATGTCATTCGTGAGACAAGTTAGATTAAGACGAACTTTCCATTATCGGGTACTTTCACCTTTTTATTTTACTAGCTTGTGGTTTATTTTAGACAATTAATATTATCTCTTATATTATTCAGGTCTCTTCAGAGATTGCTAATTATTCAATCAGTAGATCTCAGATACCGTATGTAACACGTTGAGTCGCAAAAACACGATTAACTCTTTGAAACATAGATAAATTGAAAATATACTGATTATTTTCAATAATTAGCAATCTCTGAAGAGACCTGAATAATATAAGAGATAATATTAATTGTCCATGTCCATGTCCATCAGTAGGACAAAATTAGCGCACCACCTAAAATTTCGTTGAATTTTAACAATTGATATCTTCCCAATCTGTAGTCGGATTTCAACGTTTTTTTCTTTCAATAGTAGCTCTGTTATTGTCGAATTCCCTCCATTAAACAGAAGTTCAAAAAATAAAATCTTTATGTTGTACAGGGCGTTTAAATAATGTCATGTTTTATAGTCAAATTTTAACGTCTTCTGTGGGCAATGCCAGGTTGCTGAGGCATATAAAAACAATAAAGCGTTGTAGCCTAGTATCTCTTGAGTATTTTGTTTTTTTTTTAAACCAATTTATCTTGAAGTCGTCCAGAGATATTCAACTTTTTATCAACTCTTGTACATGCATCATGCTGTACAGGGCGTTTAAATTTTCGGTTTTTTTTCATTACAGTTTAACGCCTTCTGTGGGAAATACCAGATATATGAGGCTTCTAAAAACTATACAGTGATGTAGACTGATGTTTCCTCAGTATTTCGCTTTCTTAAAAAGCAATTTAACTTGTACCATTCCAGAAATATTCACATTTTTATAACATCTTGCATTTTCTGTTTTTCTTAATTTCTTTTCGTTTATTTTTGTGTTTTATATTGTATGAAATGCAAGATGTTATAAAAATGTGAATATCTCTGGAAGGGTACAAGTTAAATTGCTTTTTAAAAAAGCAAAATACTCGGGAAACATCAGGCTACATCACTGTATAGTTAGTATAGTATAGTAGAGAAGCCTCAGGTATCTGGTATTGCCCACAGAAGGCGTTAAACTGTAATGAAAAAAAAACCGAAAATTTAAACGCCCTGTACAGCATGATGCATTTCTTTTTTGAACATCTCATTGTAGTATGATATTCGCCAATAAAAAGCTACAACTGAAAAAAAACATTCAAATCGGACAAATGGTTGCGAAGATATTCATGGCTAATGCAGAAAATACAAGAGATTATAAAATGTTGAATATCTCTGGACGATTTCAAGATAAATTGGTTAAAAAAAAACAAAATACTCAAGAGACACTAGGCTACAACGCTTTATTGTTTTTATATACCTTAGCAATCTGGCATTGCCCACAGAAGAAGTTAAAATTTGACTATAAAACATGACATTATTTAAACGCCCTGTACAACATGAAGATTTTATTTTTTCGACTTCTGTTTGATGGAGGAAATTTGACAATAACATAGCTAAAATTGAAAAAAAAAAACGTTAAAATCCGACTAAAGATTGGGAAGATATCAATTGTTTTATACATTCTGCAAATAAATATTACTTTACTTTTTTACTTTACTTTAATTGTTAAAATTTAACGAAATTTTAGGTGGTGCGCTAATTTTGTCCATCAGTATAGTAATAATCGAAATGAATACAATCTTCAATTTATAGGCTCACAGAACCTTCTTCAGGCGGACTGGGATGATTATTCAAGATGTTGTCAATGAGGGAAGATACAGACCGGTTTCGGCCTCATTAGGCCTCGTCAGTGTCCCATATCCCTCAGAGACAACATCCTATTGAAAACTTCTTCATTTAAGACTACTTGTAGAAGCTATCGAGTAGCAACTAACAGATGGTGACATCTAGTAGTGTCAATGAGAAGTTCAATCATCACAGATCGCATGCTGAAAGCATGCCTGCTTAAACGCAAACAATTTTTTGTTTGTCATTTTTTTCTTTATCTTAAGGATTAACTCTGCATATTGATTGGAAACTTTTAATAACATACATTAATAATAAATTAAATCAAGATCAAACAATACTATTGTATTTATATAGACAGTTATTCTTGGAATTTTTAACGCCCATTCAAGGATGTCAAATGGCCACCTGGTACCTACACCTTCAAGTGTTTCTTTTATCGTTTCTTAAGCAGCGTCCACACTATGCCGGGCGAGGCCGAGCGGGCTGACCCGGGCGGCCTAAGCCGGGTTGGTGTGGACGCCCCGGGCGGCTTAAAAAGCCGGCCCGAGCCGAGCCGATCCCAACCCGCAGAAAGTAGGTACAGATCAAAGGATGCCGGCCCGAGCCGAACGAAAATATGTAGTGGGGACGTGCCGAGCGGCACCGGGCGGCTTTAGTTACAATTGAATAGGTAGATATAACCCGGGCGGCCTCGTTTTCGGTGTGGACGTCGTGCCGGCCCGAACGAACCCGCCCGGCTTGGGCCGCCCGGGTCAGCCCGCCCGGCCTCGCCCGGCATACTCCGGCATAGTGTGGACGCTGCTTTAAGCAGCGTCCACACTATGCCGGGCGAGGCCGAGCGGGCTGACCCGGGCGGCCTAAGCCGGGTTGGTGTGGACGCCCCGGGCGGCTTAAAAAGCCGGCCCGAGCCGAGCCGATCCCAACCCGCAGAAAGTAGGTACAGATCAAAGGATGCCGGCCCGAGCCGAACGAAAATATGTAGTGGGGACGTGCCGAGCGGCACCGGGCGGCTTTAGTTACAATTGAATTGTCGAATATAGGTAGATATAACCCGGGCGGCCTCGTTTTCGGTGTGGACGTCGTGCCGGCCCGAACGAACCCGCCCGGGTCAGCCCGCCCGGCCTCGCCCGGCATACTCCGGCATAGTGTGGACGCTGCTTTAGAATCCCTAACTGGGAATATCGACAGAATTTCAACAGATGTAAAATATTATTCTTAATGAAATTCATACATGCCTATACTCTCATTTTTAAGTTTCAAAGTTTTTGATTCAGTTAGTTAGTTCTTGGTTCATAGTGTGAAATCCGAAATATTCATTCAAAATGAATAAAAACGATGAATAAATTCTTAAATTCGAACAAACATTTTCACATTACAATTTCAAGAGTAATGGATATAATATCTACCTTTATTTATTTCTGAGTATTTACGGGTATTACTGTCAATTCATAAAACTTCTAAATTTTCAGTTTATCGTGAGAAAATAGGGATTAACTCAAAACGGTGAACAAACGACGAAAACAGCTTTAAATTCAAACCAGCAATATTTTTCTCGAATGGATGACAAAGAATTCATTACGTTTTAAATTTAAATAATCTTCAGAGTATCGAATACTCTGCAAAAAAGCAGGGTACATGAAGCTCACTCCGAGAAAGTTTCTGAACGATCAAAAGTACATACTCTGACAGGTCGAGGTGAGTTTCTGAACGCTTCGGAGTGAGCACAGCATGCTCGAAGTTCTTCATGTCAGCGAACTATATAGCTCTACACACTGTAGGCTAATGTGCAGTGGAATTGATTCGCAAGCGCTCATTCTGATCTATTAGCCCCTAAATCCGTTCCTGCAAGTTAGCACCCACCAAGGAAAGCTCAGATATCCCCATAGTCCAGGGCGAACAAGAATCCGGTGAGAAATTGAATGGACAGGAGACGCGTTCGAAGGTAAACAGGATTAGTTTGAAGGTGGAGGGCAGGAATACTGGGATTACTTGAATAGGTATCGAGAAAATGGGATCACGAATTTCGCCCAGAGATTTGTGTGGTCGAATTGGGTCCGTGATGTTTGTTTACTGGTGAAGTATGTTGTGCTGTTTTGTTTGTAAGAAGTGGAATCGTGCTGGGGCTGCAAAGAGAGGTTCTTTTCTTTGTGGAGTTTGTTTGTTAGGGATTTTCATGGATGTCGAATACGTTGCTGAGATTGATATTTATTGGTTGTTAAAATGGGTCTATTTATATTTGTTATTTGATGATTCGAAGTATTGTAGATCACGTTTTAACGCGTTTATTTCTAGGAGAACAACGTGCCGTAGTTCTCCTCAAAAGTCTTAGTCCCTAGTGTAACGAACAAAACTTTTTTGAGGCAAATATTTTGATTTCGGTGACAAGCAGATATCGACCAGATTTGGAGGTCACTGTATTCCTTGAGTCTTTCTGAACAACACTAGTGAAACCAACAGGTGGAGGCCTATCTTAGTTAAGAAAATATTGAAGCTTAAGTTCCAGAAATGTTCCATCGTTATGCACTTTTTTCACTATAAAAATACAAATTCGCTGCTCCAATTTCGTATATAAATCACCTTCGAACATTCAAATAACTATAAGATTAGTTTCATTTCATTTATATTCAATAATTAAAGCAGAAACATCGAAATTCTATAGAGGTGCCAAATTAACCATGAAGAACGACGGGCTTTCCTTAAAATTTGTGGATATGTGGTACCTCTATAGAATTTCGATGTTTCTGCATTAATTATCGAATATACCTGAAATGAACACTACCGAATGGTTAGTTGAAAATTTGAAAGTGATTTATAGATTAAATTTGAGTAGTGAATGTGTGGTTTTATAGCGAAAAAAGCGACGCGAAGATGGAACTTTGGAACTTTGGGGGTCCATATTTCCTAAACTAAGACAGACCCCCATCTGTTGCTTTCGCTGTGTTGTTCAGAAAGATTCAATGAATACAATGACAATAAAATGTGGTCACCGAAATTCGATATTTACCTTATTTTTGTTCGACAAGGCAAGCACTATTTTCAAAATGAATTTCTTGAATCATTAAAGAAAAATCATGTTTGTACTTATATACGGAGAGTCATGGTGATGTTATATTGACAATTCAGACAATCGGGCATTCGAAAATGCAGCAGCGCCGAAGTTTTCGGATTAGAAAGTTTGATGAACTTGTCGCAAAAAAGGCATACACATACAACAAGGTTTTACATTCTGTATGTATGAAAAAAGTTTTAGTTCGTTATACTGTGGACTTTCTGTTCAATTTATCACTGGGCTGATTGATTCTCGTATTATGATAAGTCTAAAAAAATTTCTATTATCTGGTAACTAGGAATCCGATAACTTCCAAATTATATGTAGGTAGGTGCTTAGTAATATCACAAATACTACTTGAATGGACAGAAGATGCGTTCGAAAATGAGCCGGAATTTCGCCCAGAGTGCTACAGAACCGGAAGATTCTAACACAGTATATTCCTTCCTGATTCTTCCCTACTCGTGAATTATTTTTTATAGTAGTTTTTTCATATCCCATAAAAGGATTCTGACCCTCTGAAAGAAGTTAAAGAGTTTCTGCTAAGACTATCAGCCTTCTCATCCATATAAACACAATTCTTGCATAATTCATTCAACTTGCCGTCTTTGAGCAGAAGATGATGGAAGTTAGCGATTTGATGCACATCAACTTCTTTGTCACATTTGCGGAAGCACCTCTCTTAACTCAAATAATCGCATTTCCCTGATGCGTGTATTTTCGCTTGGGCTGGAACTAAGTCATTCATTATACAATATATTGTACTAGTCCTGAATACTCCCGCATCAATTCCTGTTTTCGAGCCGTCGTTGTAACATTATATGGTCAAAAAAGTTGTTCATTTGGGATTACCAACTCCAAAACTTGGGTTAGTTTAAGATCTGAATAGGAAAGTTGAAAACATGATTCAGAAGAATTAAACAAATAGAACCGTGGATATTTAAGTTCGAATTACCCGACGTTTTCCGAATACAACTGCAAAAAACTTGACTTTAATATCTCAGGTATTCATTTCACTAATTCATCGGCGTTTCATTTTTATTTTTTGTGTTTTAGAAACTCCAATAATTAATTAATGAAGCTCCATCATCTCATAGTACTACATATCTCTCAATAGTAAAATGTTTAATGTTGGCTATCAATTTGAAAGCAAATTATTCGGGTGAACCTCATCTTAATTTCAAGAATTGTATAGATTAAACTAGTCTGCTGAACAGAAAAAGTGAACACATATTTCATATCTACATTTCTGAGGAAATTCGTAACGACAAAATATTTTTTCGAAATATTCCTTTTTTTTAGTTGAAAATCGTGAATTTCTGAGAAGATATTGAACATATCCTCTGCATTCTTTGAAATATTCGAAAGTTCTGATTAAAAATACTCTTGAAACATTATTCGAGCAATTAAAGAATAAAAAATTAGTTTTAGAAGGCTAATGAAAAACAGTCAGAAGCTAAAAGACACAAATGCGGTTAATTTGCCCTAAGGGCATAATTATAGAAATTTGAGTATTTGGGACACGTGAAGAGAAAAATGCAAAGTGATACCCTCGAGAAGGATTTTATGTTTGTCATTTCACAAACTTGGGAAGTTGATAAATGTCTTCATCTTGAAATGTTTTATTTTGATAAGTTATTGGAAAGAGAACCTTTTCAGACACTCCGCAGAAATCGATGAAACAGTTTCTCATTATTTTTTTAAGGTGAAAAGTTCGAGTTTTCATCCGAACGAACTTGATATAATTAAGCTTCGCGAGTATATTTGAATTTCCAATTATAAATAAAGAGCACGAGTCCAATTAGTTCATCTTCGCAATTTACTCTTCCAACGCCCATTCCATTTGTAGGTGTACGCAACGACATGCTAATGAACTGCACCATACTTTATTCGCTCCTATGAATGTTAGAGAGCGTTTGAATAATTATTCGAGAAGTTTCGAAAGAGAAATAAAACTCAGTAGAAGATGGGTAGGATCCTAGGATCAACGAGATGATAATTATGATGGGAATATGTTGGATGAAATAGTATTAGAGAATACTATAAGGCTTTCCTGGCTGATGTCTTGAGTTGAGAGGTGAAACAGGTACAGATGCATTGTCTGGAGCAGTGGTTCTCAACCTTTTCACCACTGAGAACCACTTTCACGTCTTGTCAGAAATAAAATTATTGAAATAATGTCGAACTAAGTACGTCGAAACTCAAGCGGCGAAAGCCCGTGAATTTTTGATTCCGGCCAAATCTAAAGCTGCCTATAAGTAAAGACTGTGCAGGCTTTCAGAAGTGGAACGGTGGTGGACGGTATCAGCAGCATATTTTTAAGATTTTATGTTGCTCATATTCTTGTTATTTTCAATGTATGATCAATTCATTCGATCTCCAGTCGCAGAAATATTCACCAAACACGTTATGGTCAAAATGATCTATGTTAAGGTCCATGCTACATTTGAAGGAAAAAACGAATATGAAAGTATTCGATGAAGTGGAAGCAATTGTTAAGAACAAAAATAAAGGATACGTTTCCAAAAAATCAGCAGTGTTGTCCCGGGAGCAGATCAAGAAATTCATGATAGAAGCTCCAAATGACTCTTTTCTGATGTATAAGGTGAAAATTTGCATAATATACTATTTTTAGTAAAATATGACTTGACGTTTCATATTTCCCTTGGGACAATATGACTTGACGTTTCATATTTCCCTTAGGAAATATGAGTGTGTTATGACATATGGTAACTAAGCCAATATTGCTCAATATTCGTTCAATCAGAAAAAATTTATTATTTTATGACCGTTCATTTCGCAGACCACATGAAAACCATTCGCGGACCACAGGTTGAGAATCAGAATCAGAATCTTGAGTGAAGGGATCTCCAGAACTGAGGATGACAAATTATTCAGCTCTTTTTTTATCTTATCTAGATACGATAGCGGTAACGGCCTATCCATTTCTTATTTTGAGTTATAATCGAAAACTGAAATAAATTGAGTTTTCAGGGTTTGGAATAATTCGTTTGTTTTAACCAGTAGTCTAAATCTCTTTATTATTTCTACGGACACACTTCAGGAAGACAGAGTGTCATGGTTGATTTCATCAGCCCCACCTTCTTCTAGATATGGCATAAAATTGTGATTTTTAAATTTGAGTGTTGATCAATGATTCATTTTTCTTGAACCAATATTGTTGTTGCAATCAAAAATAATAAATAAGAAGAAGAAAAATATTGTTGGGAACACTGATCAGTATTGTCATGTCAGCGTTCAGTTTCAGTTGTACGTTAGATTAGAAGTTACAAGGTTAAGATAGCGGGTAGCAGCCATTGTGTAAAAGCAGTCTGTGTGTGTAACTGATTCTTAGTTGTGTGAATAAAACATTAAAATTGTTTCCTAGCTTTATTACTGTTGCTTTCAAAGGCTTCCAACACAACCAGTTTTTTTCAAATGTCAAAAATCTTATATGCGTTATTTACGTAACAATCGCATCTGAAATAAAATGAAAACGCTTTTTTTTGTTCGGTGCAAATTTATATTATAATTAGTCTATTTTATCACTATAGTCACTGCCAATTATGCAATATTCTTCTTGATTTTGACACTGTGGTCAGATACACTGACTGTCTCAACATTGTCAGTTATAAACGGCTATTATTGAGTAGAAACTAGTCTTCTGATGATCTGAAAGGTATACTTAAGGAGTTTGTATCATTGTTTTGTACCATTTGGAAAACAATGCCAACGTTTCGAAAACAATTTACTCTCATAAATGCTGATAAACATATTTAAGGACGAACCAGAGTAAGCCATTACCAAGTTAAAAAAATGTTTAGACTTTTTTGGTAGAAATACAAGAAATAAGACAAGGTAAAGTACCAGAGCAATCACATACAGTTTGGAAACCACTTATGTAATAAAATTCCTTATATCATAAAAATTGCCGAGACACGTCAACTTTTGAATTGAGTTGTGCGTTATGTAAACATAAATTTAAATGTATAGGTTGATTCACGCAAGTATGCCATAGTTGATGTTGCTTTTTTTTAATGAAACACCCTGTATTTTTGCATATTTTTGAAATCTCCTTAATGAACCGATTTCAACAAACTAAATAATGTACTCAATTCTTGGACAATGTCTGCTTGAATGACTGTTTCATAATTCTTCAAACATTATCTCAGTTAAATATTATAATATATGTCTTCCACTCTTAATCCACGATTCTCTCTTCATTGAAGTTAAATTCATGTTCTGGTACTCGTGTTGGTCGGGTTTACAATCGTTCTTGTATTTAAAGTATTGATTCGTTTTTCCAATGTATGTTTTATCACAATTGAAGCTGATGGACTGGACTAGAGGTTCACGAAAGAGGTGATTTTTATTTCAACTTGATGAGAACTTGTTAGTTTTGAAATTGATTTCTCTTTTTGCTATTGACTATGGTATTTTTTGTGTTACGACATCTATTACATTTCGCTTGTATCTTCTGATTATTTTAATATTCAAGGCATTCAGCATAAAAACCTTGCTTCAATAAAAAAACACTTTGATATCTAAATTAAAAAATCGCAAAACACTTTAAATAATAAATTTTTTCGTAGTAGTATAATTTCGAGAAATTTTGAATGTCTTTGAATGCACTCACATTATTGTCTCTTATTTTCGAGTTGTCAGCTCAAATTGCCATTCGGCCATTTTCTAATTTATCCATTAACTCCGCTTCTGTTTGAGCCAAGGGACTCACAATTGAATCTTTTAACGTTATACAGTTGTACTCAGATACCCTCAAATGATTTTCCCCGTTTTTGGTTCCTCACAGCCGACGCTAAACACGAACACTTCAGAAGGAAACAACTTCAAAACCAAGGTTTGCGACACTTCAATAAAGCAATTCTAGTAGATGTGAACTGGGAAGAACTTAAATTTGAAAATTCATTCCAGCCTGTTACTATAAAAATCATATAAAGTGATCTTTTGTGTCTGAAACCATTTTAAGGGAAATAATTTATATTCACAAACAACATAAACCGGGTATCTTACTGCCCGACAGACTCGAACTTTCTCTGAAAGATCCCAAAACAACCTTTATCAAAAATAGCCCACACTTTTCATTCTAATCTACCTTTCTTAGATAGTTGCATTGAAATAACATCATCATCCCTTAATAGTTTCGACACTTCAATTCAGCAATTCAAACATCTAGGAAGCAGACATAATTTTTAAAATAAGAAAGAAAAGTTCATCCCAGGTTTCGACAACAGCAGCCTTCACTATGAAGGTAATGTAAAGTGATCTTGAGTATCTGAAACCACTTCAAAGGGAATCTGGCATCCTCTGCTTACAACATCAAACCGGAGATTTCGCTGACTGCAGTTGAGGGTACAGACAGGGTACGGGTGGGGTCAATTAATTTCCCCGAGCTCTGATTTCGTATCCAAACGTCCGGGCGATTACAGTTCAACAGACGGATATCCCGCTTAGAGTTGAACGTTAATTCGAGCTCAAGCCAAGGCTTAAAAACAAGCATTAGACATCCATCCCGTTTACATAGTATCATAAATAATAAGGGGAGAATAATAGTCGCATATTTGAGTTTTATAGCTCGAGGATGTACGATTGTACAGGATTCTTGTTTTGAAATGAAGTAAGAAATACAAAATGAAAATTAACGCGTTAATAGGGACGCAGGAATGATATAAACAACGAAAGCAGAGAATAATTTTAATTGATTAAGATCAACCAATATTGAACCCATACTTCGGAACTAATCCCGTCAACGCTCAAAAACATGCATCAAAAGATAGCTATTTCGCCCTATTTGGGGATTTTCAGTATGGAGGAGCTCCATCTGAAAGGCATTCTAGGTTCTCTTATTTGAAGAAATGTCGCCTATCTTTGAGAATAACAGAAACGCCAGCTCCTGTGATCCTTAGGTAGGAGGTAGGTGTTCGTGAGGATCCCATCTGATGGCGTTTTGTTTCTGTTATTCTCAGAGATAGGCAACATTCTCTCAAACAAGGGAGCCTAAAATGCTTTTCAGACGGAGGTCCTCCATACTTAAGAGCCCCAATAGGGCGAAACAGCTATCTATGGATGCTCTGTTCGATATTACCACCATGCATGATCTTTGTGTGTTGACGGGATTAGTTTCGAAGTATGGGTTCAATAAACAATAAAAGCAGAGAACAATACCAATTGATTAAAATCAACCAATATTAATCCCATACTTCGGAACTAATCCCGCCAACGCACAAAGAACATGCATGGTGGTAATATCAAACGGAGCATCCATAGATAGCTATTTCGCCCTATTTGGGGCTCATCAGTATGGAGGAGCTCAGTCTGAAAGGCATTCTGGGTTCCCTTACTTGAAGAAATGTCGCCCAGCTCTGAGTATTAACAGAAACAAGACGCCATCTCCTGGGATTCTTACGAACACCTACCTCCAATGCATGAACGTTGAACGAAGTTGCGAGATGTTTATCCGTTTTTCATCAAACTGGTGGCAGTCCAACTTTGTGGATTTTACCTTCAGTCGATGAAGTGGAAACGCTCGATTATTCGTCATAAACCAGACGTGGTGGTATTGGTTGATTTTAATCAATTCATATTAGTCTCTGGTTTGATTGTTGAAATAAGAAATATTTTCCGAGGAACATTGAAAACTGTAAATTCAGATATTGGTAACGCACTCTATGTCCTGCTAGCAAACCATGAATAGCCTTATTATTTAAGTAGACAGAGTAACAGTAACAAGGTTTTTGAATGGAAATAATGCGTCCTAATATAACCAACCGAAACGTGATGACTTTAAGACTTGAAATCTTCAAGTTGGATCACATATTAAAACATAAAAGATGATTTCATTAATGTATATAATGAAACCACGATCTCACAAGATATTCACAGCAAATGGTTTTCCGTTATTTAGAAAATCGTGTCAGAAACTTTCTATCCATCCGTGAAAAATAACACCTGAAAAAATACATAGAATTATAAGCGACAACGCCCAAATCCTACCAAGTGGAGCTACCGAGCATAGGTGTTATGAATATGGCGTGCTCCTTTCATGAATACTTTATGTATGAAACTTAAATTGATGGATGGATGAAAGAAAACCATTAACACTTCAGTATATTCGATATATCATTTTGAGATTTGAACAGAAGAGTTGAACTCATGAATGTTGTCCTTTACTGTTTGTAGATGTAGAAGTCATGAATACGTGTAGACGGGCATATGGAGAAAATTATCTGCAATAAAAAGTGCATGAAGCACTACGTGATCTTGCAAACAACATACTGTATGAGCTCACTAAAAAAATGTTCCAAATTCCATTATACTACTGCCTCCAAATTGCACTTTATAAGAAATGCAATTCTGGGGATATATTTCCCTAGGCCTTTGCCATTATCGCTGACAACCATTAGATGAGTACCTTGATATTAGAGACTCATAGTTGAATAGATCACACCGCTATTGCTTCATATCCCAAAATACAGGTGTACTCGCAAATGCAAGCCATTGTCATGAGCTACCGTCAGTAAAGGCCCAGTAGAAGGTGAATGGGATCTAACATGCAGTATCAGCAGAACTTTGTAAGCCATAGACATCCGCAAATTTTTTAGATATGGCTGTTGCTCTTCAAGAATTTGCAACCGAATGAAACGATCCTTGATGACATTTTTTGCCCTTGGCCTAAATCTACCCGCACTGTTAAGCGGCCTACACACGCTGCAAGATGCGAGCATCGACTCTTATGTTTCATGATGCAAGTTGCAGTGCCTGAAATCCTATTTTGGTCGGCTAGCCACGACGCCGAACCGGTGATGCTGTTGCAAGTTTCAAAGTGTATATATTTGCATCGATGCGAAGACTAAACTGGACGAGGGCGCAACCAATTTTCCTCTTGTGTTTCATGAACATCGAGTCGATTCAGGCATAGCAACAGGTTTCATGAATCCTTGAGTCGATGCATGGCACCGCATCATGTTTCAGCGTGTGTAGGCCGCCTAAAGGTTAAAGCTTACTTGAACGAAGAGGCGCGTCAAGAGACCAAGCGTGATTTGCTGCCGAAAAAATTACCATTGAATCGAATGAAGGCCCGCTCATCTAGGCGACGCGAAGGGAAGAAGTAAATCGTTGGACGCGGGACAGAAGCGTTCGGAGAGACGAGTCGTTCCTGTCGGAGAAGTTTGCATTGAATCAAATGGACACCCGCTGATCTAGGCGGTGCGAGAAGAGGCGAGTCGTTTAACGCGTAAATAATCCTTGGGGCACGTGCGCGTCAAATTTCTCTAGGCGGTATGCGACAAGGGTATTGAAATTTTTTTGAAGGAATTTGAAATATACCGAATGCTTCGCCCATAATTCTGCAACTTCTCATGTGCTCATTTTATCATTTCATCATCTGAAATTCACTGAAACTCAGTTTATCGAAGATATCAGTTTCTGACTCTGGTACCATTTTATGACAAAATTCATAGACAGGCAATATCATATGTGGTATCTACATATTAATTTTATATTGTGTATCCATATTTCATGGTAATGCAACAAAATGCCTGAAGGAAATTTTCATAACTTCAATTATCCGGTTGATATTGCATTTGAGTATATTAACACCATGTTGCTACTTCATATCATGAAAAAGCCTTGCCTCCCTTACACACACTAGGGAATATTTGTTGTTTTTTACTTGTTAATCGCCTCATTGTTTGGTACGAGATCCTGGTTTTTCCAGAGTTTGATGAATTTAAATGAGAGAAAGAAACCGACACAAATATTCGAACACTTGTCTGCATATCAAGAAATCAGTAAATCATTGTAGTAATGACCTTGTTACATACTGCAAGTTTAACAAAAAATTTTTCCAGTCATCCCCTCATCCTGAAGTATTTTTAAAACCCTATATTATGTTCGTATCTTATACTTGAACTCTAATTGCAACGCGATCAGATCTCTACTTTTGTTAATATCAAATGAAATATTAATGAGTATTTCCAACTTTGTTTCTTAACAACCTGCCCCGTTCTACTGAATTCATAATGACACTTTTCGGATTAACCTCAACTTACCTGTCTACTTGAGGATGGCTGCATTCATAGAGGGTCTTCAAACTTTCATGACTTTTGCGTAGTGAATTTCCCAATTTAATAATGCATTTGTCCTGTGGGAGAGTTTGGCAATAGTGCTTGAATTTGAGGACCCGCTTGGCTTCTGAAAAGAATAAATCATATTCGTTAATTGTATGTGGTCAAAATCATTCCGAATCAAAGATGACAGAAATATTTGCATACCAATGAAATATTTCTATTTTGTAGTTAGTGCGAAGGACTGTTATCTCGATAATAGTATTAGTACCCACACCATTTGATGATTAATTCCTTCATTCAATATTTATTTATACGTCCTGATTATTGTCGTGCAACAGCTGCACCTACATATTCAATCAATATAAATAGATCCGATATCACTACACTTATTTTGGGAAAAATTGTAAGTGCATTATTATCGTCAAACATTTTTCATTATGTGAGTATTCTTTTTTCGAAATTCTTCGGAAGAAGGAAATATCAGGTCTCTTAGTCACAGGGGACAATTTGTCATAGTCTCAATTCTATAAGATGTTGAAGAACTACTTGCGAACGACCTCCGGCTCCAATGAATATTAACTAAACGACATACTATAATAGCATAGATTCAGTAAGATCTTAACTATATCCCACTTACACATGTGAAGGCTGATCAAGCAGGAACTTAAATACTGCTCTTAATAATAGTAAATGTCTAGTAGTTATATGCGGCATTTTTGAAACGGTAATTAACTTCGAAATGAGGTTTCAGTTCGGCCCCTTTTCCGCAAAATTTCTAGTAGAGCTGTCATCACGTTCACATGGTTGATTCGAGGTTGATATATATTGATTGGAACCAACCGTGTAAAATGTCCCCTTACGAATTAAAGTTAATCTCTTTTTGTTTTTTTCTGATCTTGTAGGGGAGCTGAAATATTGAACCTTATAATTTTTCAAATATGCACACTTTGTTAAAAATCAATTCATTCATGAATTCATACAATAATAAACAGTCAGAATAATATTCTTGAAATTATTCAAAATGAAATATTCAAAAAATATATTGATAACATTAAATTCTATGGTTCTGATCATGCGATTCTCTTGAAAACTTGCATGAACATTCACTATATCAGTCTTGATTCACAGAATGAATTTCACTGGAATCGGATAACCTTTTATGGAAATATAGAGATTCCTCCTTAAATTATTAAGCTTCCTGAGATCGACAGAAGATTACGAGGAACCTAAAACCAGAGTAGACCTTTGGGGGAAGACCTCAAACCAACATTGGATGAAGCCGAGTGAAGAACTGGCACCGGGAGGCAGTGAAACTGGGAGATCTGGAAGGCGCTAAACAGACTGCGGACGGACACGGCGAGATCGAGAGATACCCTAAATAAGTGGGGCTACCCTGTGGACTCCAGACTGTGCGATTGTGGAGAACTGCAAACCACGCAACATATGTACACTTGCCCACTATGCCCTGCTAGATGTACCATAGAGGACCTTGTGGCAGCGAAGCCGAACGCAATTGACGTCGCCCGATTCTGGGCAAAAATGTTTAGCTCTACTATACTTTATTACTGTACTTATTATATAACTATACTTATTATATTACAATACTTATTAAATATGAAAATAAATAAATAATTAAAACGGAGTACTTCAGTGTGTATTTTTAATATTCAGTCAAGAACCAAGCGCTTTCGACATAATAATTGTCATCATCAGGGTTCCCTGGAAAGGTAACCACGGTTATTACAAAACAAGTGAAGGAAATTTATTTTGATAGTTACCCGTCCAGGAGTAAAACCACAGGCGGCATGCGGAAGAGTCAATACACAAAATTTTTACAAACTTAACATGCAGAACAATCAATATACGTAGAAAAGACAACGGTCAAAATCGAGTACAGTTTTTCGCCAGAAGAAGTAAACAAATATATAGATAATGAAATGACAAATGATATACAAATGAAGTGTGAAATATGACAAACAAAGCAAGACAAGTGACACGTAAAACCGGTGGAGCCACCTTCCAGTGGCGTAACATAAAAATATAAATATAATATATAATAAAATTATGATGTTAATAAATATAAAATAAATTAATATAAAATGTTGAGAAATGTTGAAGTATATGTATACCAACAAAATAAAATAAAGTCTTTTTAGATCATCGTGGGAATAGCCTCTTGAACAATGGGGTGAAAACGTTATTGAGGTTCACTTGTGAATTTACGCAATTGCTGTTAGACTGCATCTCTCGACCGATTTCAAGATCCTCAAACAGGTTCATCCTGATGCTGTACTTATTGCCCGCGATGTTGTGTAAAATTTCGGAGTTCCGGTTTGGGCTGAACTGGTGTCGGGAAAAGGTGAGATGATGGCCAAATGTTGACAGTTGGGGTCTGCTCAGATGTTCTTTATTCTTGTGATGAGTTTTCCTGGTTTGACCCACATAAGATGTGTCACATTCACCACAATTTAGTTTGTATATGCCACTACGGTCCAGTTTCTTGACAGTGTCTTTTGAGTTCACCAACAAGGAGCCCAGTGAACGTACACCGGAACAGGAGATCCTAAAGCCGTCGACCGAACGCTCGAGAACATGAGATATCGCTTCTGATAAGTGGCCTATGTATGGTAGAGAGCAGTACTTCAATGTGTTGTCAGAAGCATCTGAACTGTATGCTAATGTCATTTCATTATCTATATATTTGTTTACTTCTTCTGGCGAAAAACTGTACTCGATTTTGACCGTTGTCTTTTCTACGTATATTGATTGTTCTGCATGTTAAGTTTGTAAAAAATTTTGTGTATTGACTCTTCCGCATGCCGCCTGTGGTTTTACTCCTGGACGGGTAACTATCAAAATAAATTTCCTTCACTTGTTTTGTAATAACCGTGGTTACCTTTCCAGGGAACCCTGATGATGACAATTATTGTGTCGAAAGCGCTTGGTTCTTGACTGAATATTAAAAATACACACTGAAGTACTCCGTTTTAATTATTTAATATATTTGGTGTGCACAACCATTATTCAAACATATAAGTTACTGTACAGTAAACATGGTTGACAGTTACCGCAGACTGGCGGTGAGGGAGGGTGTATACAACTTGACATTTGGTTTATACATCAGTGCAGAAGAGAAAAGGTGATTCCTACCTTCGCCAAGGTCAAGATTTCGAGGAACGTTCCCCATGACATCAAGGTGGACATAGAAAAAAAAAAACTGCTTAAAAAGGCAATCAACCAACACTATGCTAAGTTGAATAAGATCAATGTCGACTTGAAAATCATCTATGACCAACTATGTAGCACTCTGGATTACCATACTTTTCAGAATTTTTTAAACGATTGTTACGATGAGGTCAACTTCCAGAGATCTATAAACGTGAGAAGCTTAAACGGAAATTGAATGGTTTAATAAGAACAAGATTAGCAACTGAAGCATCTGCGGAAAGCAGCTTCTCTGACCATATTTTCCACGAGAGGGTCAAGAACTTGTCGGACACCCACTTCACGACGTCTGAGTTGGAGCTGCTCTCGTTGGGCCTCAAATTCTGCTTTTGGTGGGAGATCGGATATGTCAGCGCTCCAGGAGTTTTCTATACACGTCGACTGTGCTATAGAACGCCTTTCAAACGACCCAGACTTCAAGAGGTCGCTCAGAGATCGATGTCTAGCCCTAATCCAGCGTGGTAAACGTAGACGAGTGAATACTGCTGGGCAATTTCGAGTGTTAAAAGACATAAAAAGGAAGATCACTGATCATGATTTGGTTATTTCCAAGGCAGATAAAGGCAATTGCTTGGTGATAATGAACAGAGCAGACTATATTGTCAAAGTAGAGACTTTTCTTTCACAAAACAACTTCCAGGAGCTCAATAATAACCCATGAATAGCTTCATCAGAAAGGCCAAAGAAAATCTACGTATGTGTGAAGTATTCCTCACTGAGCACAATAAATTACACATATTACCCAGCAATCCAGCAATGCCAAGACTGTACGGATTACCAAAAATCCACAAATTAGATATTCCAATAAGACCAGTAGTGTCATTTTGCAATACCCCAATGCACGAACTTTCCACTTTTTTGAACTCGTTTATAAAATCAATCACTGATTATAAACCCAGGTATTCAATACTCAATTCCGTGGAATTGACACATAAACTGCAGGATCTTGAGATGAAGGATACTTACATCATGTTATCTTTTGACGTTTGCAACCTGTTCACATCGATACCCAGAGAGGAGTGTATTCCCTTGGTTTCTGAGTTGCTCCACGAGCATGATGTCCCTGACTCCACACTCTCCGACGTCCTCACCCTGCTAAAACTCGCCTTGTCCCAGATTTTTTCATTTTCAACAACGTTGTGTATAGGCAAACTGATGGACTGGCCATGGGTTCCCCTCTGTCTTCCCTCCTTTCTGACCGCTTTTTTGAGAAGCTCGAGGCCTACATAATGAGTAGGTGGAAAATAATAGTGCGCTGGTACAGATACGTTGACGACGTCTTCGTCATCTTAGACGGCGTCCCTGATGATGCCCATGCTTTGTTGGACTTCATCAACACAGTCCACCCGAACATAAAATTCACCCTGGAGCTGGAAGTCAACAGATCAATAAACTTCCTCGATCTCACTATCTCTAGATCGGCAGATAGTTCTTTGACGTTCGAGATATATAGAAAGAATACACAAACAGATCACATAATACCAGCCCGATCGTGCCATCCCAGAAACCATAAGATGGCAGCCTTACGTTGCTACATTCAGAGAGCCCTCAACATCCCCTTATCTCAGACCAACAGAGAGAAAGAGCTCAATATAATTAGGCAAATAGCATTAAACAATGGCTATGACCCAAAGGTAGTTGATACGGTAAAAAACAGCATACTGAATAGACAAAGAAGAATTTTAGCATACAGTTCAGATGCTTCTGACAACACATTGAAGTACTGCTCTCTACCATACATAGGCCACTTATCAGAAGCGATATCTCATGTTCTCCAGCGTTCGGTCGACGGCTTTAGGATCTCCTGTTCCGGTGTACGTTCACTGGGCTCCTTGTTGGTGAACTCAAAAGACACTGTCAAGAAACTGGACCGTAGTGGCATATACAAACTAAATTGTGGTGAATGTGACACATCTTATGTGGGTCAAACCAGGAGGAAACTCATCACAAGAATAAAAGAACATCTGAGCAGACCCCAACTGTCAACATTTGGCCATCATCTCACCTTTTCCCGACACCAGTTCAGCCCAAACCGGAACTCCGAATTTTACACAACATCGCGGGCAATAAGTACAGCATCAGGATGAACCTGTTTGAGGATCTTGAAATCGGTCGAGAGATGCAGTCTAACAGCAATTGCGTAAATTCACAAGTGAACCTCAATAACGTTTTCACCCCATTGTTCAAGAGGCTATTCCCACGATGATCTAAAAAGACTTTATTTTATTTTGTTGGTATACATATACTTCAACATTTCTCAACATTTTATATTAATTTATTTTATATTTATTAACATCATAATTTTATTATATATTATATTTATATTTTTATGTTACGCCACTGGAAGGTGGCTCCACCGGTTTTACGTGTCACTTGTCTTGCTTTGTTTGTCATATTTCACACTTCATTTGTATATCATTTGTCATTTCATTATCTATATATTTGTTTACTTCTTCTGGCGAAAAACTGTACTCGATTTTGACCGTTGTCTTTTCTACGTATATTGATTGTTCTGCATGTTAAGTTTGTAAAAATTTGTGTATTGACTCTTCCGCATGCCGCCTGTGGTTTTACTCCTGGACGGGTAACTATCAAAATAAATTTCCTTCACTTGTTTTGTAATAACCGTGGTTACCTTTCCAGGGAACCCTGATGATGACAATTATTATGTCGAAAGCGCTTGGTTCTTGACTGAATATTAAAATACACACTGAAGTACTCCGTTTTAATTATTTAATATATTTGGTGTGCACAACCATTATTCAAACATATAAGTTACTGTACAGTAAACATGGTTGACAGTTACCGCAGACTGGCGGTGAGGAGAGGGTGTATACAACTTGACATTTGGTTTATACATCAGTGCAGAAGAGAAAAGGTGATTCTACCTTCGCCAAGGTCAAGATTTCGAGGAACGTTCCCCATGACATCAAGGTGGACATAGAAGAAAAACTGCTTAAAAAGGCAATCAACCAACACTATGCTAAGTTGAATAAGATCAATGTCGACTTGAAAATCATCTATGACCAACTATGTAGCACTCTGGATTACCATACTTTTCAGAATTTTTTAAACGATTGTTACGATGTGGTCAACTGCCAGAGATCTATAAAACGTGAGAAGCTTGAACGGAAATTGAATGGTTTAATAAGAACAAGATTAGCAACTGAAGCATCTGCGGAAAGCAGCTTCTCTGACCATATTTTCCACGAGAGGGTCAAGAACTTGTCGGACACCCACTTCACGACGTCTGAGTTGGAGCTGCTCTCGTTGGGCCTCAAATTCTGCTTTGGTGGGAGATCGGATATGTCAGCGCTCCAGGAGTTTTCTATACACGTCGACTGTGCTATAGAACGCCTTTCAAACGACCCAGACTTCAAGAGGTCGCTCAGAGATCGATGTCTAGCCCTAATCCAGCGTGGTAAACGTAGACGAGTGAATACTGCTGGGCAATTTCGAGTGTTAAAAGACATAAAAAGGACGATCACTGATCATGATTTGGTTATTTCCAAGGCAGATAAAGGCAATTGCTTGGTGATAATGAACAGAGCAGACTATATTGTCAAAGTAGAGACTTTTCTTTCACAAAACAACTTCCAGGAGCTCAATAATAACCCATGAATAGCTTCATCAGAAAGGCCAAAGAAAATCTACGTATGTGTGAAGTATTCCTCACTGAGCACAATAAATTACACATATTACCCAGCAATCCAGCAATGCCAAGACTGTACGGATTACCAAAAATCCACAAATTAGATATTCCAATAAGACCAGTAGTGTCATTTTGCAATACCCCAATGCACGAACTTTCCACTTTTTTGAACTCGTTTATAAAATCAATCACTGATTATAAACCCAGGTATTCAATACTCAATTCCGTGGAATTGACACATAAACTGCAGGATCTTGAGATGAAGGATACTTACATCATGTTATCTTTTGACGTTTGCAACCTGTTCACATCGATACCCAGAGAGGAGTGTATTCCCTTGGTTTCTGAGTTGCTCCACGAGCATGATGTCCCGGACTCCACACTCTCCGACGTCCTCACCCTGCTAAAACTCGCCTTGTCCCAAGATTTTTTCATTTTCAACAACGTTGTGTATAGGCAAACTGATGGACTGGCCATGGGTTCCCCTCTGTCTTCCCTCCTTTCTGACCGCTTTCTTGAGAAGCTCGAGGCCTACATAATGAGTAGGTGGAAAATAATAGTGCGCTGGTACAGATACGTTGACGACGTCTTCGTCATCTTAGACGGCGTCCCTGATGATGCCCATGCTTTGTTGGACTTCATCAACACAGTCCACCCGAACATAAAATTCACCCTGGAGCTGGAAGTCAACAGATCAATAAACTTCCTCGATCTCACTATCTCTAGATCGGCAGATAGTTCTTTGACGTTCGAGATATATAGAAAGAATACACAAACAGATCACATAATACCAGCCCGATCGTGCCATCCCAGAAACCATAAGATGGCAGCCTTACGTTGCTACATTCAGAGAGCCCTCAACATCCCCTTATCTCAGACCAACAGAGAGAAAGAGCTCAATATAATTAGGCAAATAGCATTAAACAATGGCTATGACCCAAAGGTAGTTGATACGGTAAAAAACAGCATACTGAATAGACAAAGAAGAATTTTAGCATACAGTTCAGATGCTTCTGACAACACATTGAAGTACTGCTCTCTACCATACATAGGCCACTTATCAGAAGCGATATCTCATGTTCTCGAGCGTTCGGTCGACGGCTTTAGGATCTCCTGTTCCGGTGTACGTTCACTGGGCTCCTTGTTGGTGAACTCAAAAGACACTGTCAAGAAACTGGACCGTAGTGGCATATACAAACTAAATTGTGGTGAATGTGACACATCTTATGTGGGTCAAACCAGGAGGAAACTCATCACAAGAATAAAAGAACATCTGAGCAGACCCCAACTGTCAACATTTGGCCATCATCTCACCTTTTCCCGACACCAGTTCAGCCCAAACCGGAACTCCGAAATTTTACACAACATCACGGGCAATAAGTACAGCATCAGGATGAACCTGTTTGAGGATCTTGAAATCGGTCGAGAGATGCAGTCTAACAGCAATTGCGTAAATTCACAAGTGAACCTCAATAACGTTTTCACCCCATTGTTCAAGAGGCTATTCCCACGATGATCTAAAAAGACTTTATTTTATTTTGTTGGTATACATTACTTCAACATTTCTCAACATTTTATATTAATTTATTTTATATTTATTAACATCATAATTTTATTATATATTATATTTATATTTTTATGTTACGCCACTGGAAGGTGGCTCCACCGGTTTTACGTGTCACTTGTCTTGCTTTGTTTGTCATATTTCACACTTCATTTGTATATCATTTGTCATTTCATTATCTATATATTTGTTTACTTCTTCTGGCGAAAAACTGTACTCGATTTTGACCGTTGTCTTTTCTACGTATATTGATTGTTCTGCATGTTAAGTTTGTAAATTTTGTGTATTGACTCTTCCGCATGCCGCCTGTGGTTTTACTCCTGGACGGGTAACTATCAAAATAAATTTCCTTCACTTGTTTTGTAATAACCTCGGTAATAACCGTGGTTACCTTTCCAGGGAACCCTGATGATGACAATTATTATGTCGAAAGCGCTTGGTTCTTGACTGAATATTAAAAATACACACTGAAGTACTCCGTTTTAATTATTTAATATATTTGGTGTGCACAACCATTATTCAAACCTATTAAATATGATGCTTCTGACACGAATAAATAAATAAAATCCTTCAATTATTCCAATTGAATTTTCCACGGTTCTGTTTAAAACAATGGCCACAACAGTTTGCATGGAAATTCAGTATATTAGTCTTCATTCGCAAAAAAATTCACTCGAATCGGATATCCTGTTATGAAAATATAAAGATTCTGTTTTTCAATATTCTAAATGAATTTTCTATGGTTCTGTTAACACTATGAACACAAAGTTTTGCATGAACATTCAGTATAACTGTCTTCATTAACGAAATGAATTTCAATTAAATCGGATATCTTTTCATGGAAAAATGAAGTTTCTTCTATTCAATACTCCAATTGAATTTTCTATGGATCTGTATACACTATGTCCACAAGATTTTGTATGAAATTTATTATGAGCATTTTGCATGTGGCTGCAACATTTAATTTCGAGTAGTTTTGTTTTGTCTTACATACTGAGGAAAAAACATTTTGAATTGCCATATTTTATGGAACACTCTCCACTAGGGATTGCAAATTTACCGAATTTCAATTTACCGCAGATTCGGTAAATTATTTGAAACCTTACCGATTTATACCGGTTTTTTCTTTCCGAAAAAAAGAATCAACCCACAAAATGAACAACAAAACTTTATTCAATTCTTAATCTATAATAAACACAGGAAAGTGAAACTCTAGGTAAACTCAAAAAAAAAATAATATGCCACTTAAACTCGAAATAGTCTATAAAATAAGAAAATATCAGTCGTTTGTTACTTAATCTTTCGATTTTTTTTTGTTTTATAAAAAAGGACCTAAGAAAACGCAGTTTATCAAGACTGTTATCCTCGGAGTGAAAAGGAAACCTAGAGTTGCCTTCGCGCATTTGTTTTGCAGCCATGTGGAAACTGTTTATACGCGCGAACAAACTTCCGGCGTTGCGAAATCGTGCCGTATGTTTATTACGTTTTGGGATAATTGCTTTACCGCTCTCCCACTCTGATACTAACGGCTTGCGTCTCTTATAGATAATTCTGTCAGTTTGGGAGCATTGTCTGTAAGTGTTCAGTTTCTTGATGTGTTTACATTTTCATTTCGATTTGACGTTGATAAACTGAATTATTTCAATGATTTAGTGGCAGTTTATTGTTGCTTAAAGCTATTCCGTTAATTATAGCTAGGCTAGGGCAAAATTACGAAAATTTTATATTATACTGTGGAAAAGGAGAAATGCAAATCTAACCAATTGTTTATTTCACCCTAGTGTGGCAGTGAAATGCTTTCCATGTCACTGTTATGCTTGGTTGATTACAATGCAGTACTTTTCAAGCGTAGGGGTATCTCTATGTTTATTTCTTACTCTGAGGTGTTATCACTTAGTCGCGACCTAATCTTTTGCCGCAGAAAAAGGCTCTTTCGCACTCCACACTAGTAGGCCGAGTTGTCATTAGTGCTGCGATAATCATTTTCAAATATTTCCTCTGAATCCCTTCCTTTCGAAAATATTGCATTTCGGTTTCACACACTGCTGAACATTGTTGAACGTAGCCTGATGTCTTCTGATTGGAAGGGTACTATTATGTTAATTTCAATTTTGGTTCTGATCGCTAATTGGAGCTTTTCTTTAATGGACAATGCAGCATTTTTTTACCGAAATTACCGGTAAAAGATGCCGATTTATTCGTCGGTAATTTGAAGAACTTTTAAGGCGGTAAATCGCTTAACCGGTAAATCGGTAAACCGGTTTGCAATCCCTACTCTCCACGGACAGAATTGAGTTTGACCGCGGATTTCTCATCAGGAAGTCAAACCCTATCGTTTGAGACCATTTTTGGCTCAAAATTAGAAAATGGCAGTTTTGGGCAAAACGATATATAGCACTCGTTTTAGTAGAACGAGCACTTAAAAACGTAAAGCCTTACATATGTGAAACTTCTAGAAATTGTTGGTAAAAAAACATGGTAATCAAAAATTCATTTCAAGTTCATGATGTTGAATTACAGTCTTCAATTATCATTTCTTTCTTGTGATGCGAATAAGGAATGGTATCGGACCAAGAACAGAACCTTGAGAAAGGTCATATGAGACCTAAAACTGTTCTTCCTCTTAGTTCTCTTCTGCCTATCACATAAATAATTTCCAAGTCCAAAGAACGGGTACTCCATACTCTCACATCCGCGATTTTATCCAAAAAACATCATGGAGAACAGTGCCAAAAGCCTTCTTGAAACCTAGAAATATCATGATAGTAGATGATATTTCATCCGTCGTAATTTCTATTCCAGTTCTTGCAGCCAGAAACCAGCTGTTACTCGAATGGAACACCAGCTACATATTCTTCTCGTGAGAAAAATCGATAGTTCACCAAATTCATTTCCAAATACTAACGTCGATAAAAGCGAACAGCAAATGTAATTCTGCCAGAACACGTGAAAACAGAGCCGATGATACAACTCGTCCAATAAAAACTTTCGCAATATGAAGACCAAACGTAAAAGTCTACCGATAAGAAGATAAACTTCAATAAATAGAGTTCCATCCAGGCCTTGAAGATTGAATAAATTCCAAAGTTATTTTGGATTCTCCGAAAAGCGCAATGGGGAATACGAAGACCTCATGTAATATTCCTCCCATAAAGTTTGGCGTATGCAATATTCTCTCATTAGGGAGAGAATTTATTCATCTGTACTCCAGAGGCTCGTTTGAGGTCGAACTTGCTTCTGTTCTGATAAGTTGGTATCTAACAATGGAGTCTTTGAAATAATCCAAGTTGTTACTGTGTCTTCTACTTTCTCATATATACTTCTGAAGTTTTTATTATTAATCGAACAGAATAATATAAAACCCAAAGAGATTTTATTTTTTTCATTTTATCAATGAAGTGTTCTTTCAGCAGAATAAAATGGGTATATTATTATACTGGCCTCACAAGAACAAAACTTGGGTTCCCAGAGGAGAAGAATTATCAATCTAAAAGAACTTCTGCTAATGTTGAGTTTGCTGTTTTAACGAACTTAGCAAAGACATTTAAGACCCGAACTCACCCTGAAAATCTGAAGTCTCTAGGATAATCTTGGAAAGTTATTGTGCTAACGGACGGAAGATCTGCCCCACGGACAGAATTGAATTTGACTGCAGATTTTATTTTTTTCATTTCATCAATGAAGTGTTCTTCCAGACAGAATAAAATGGGTATATTATTATACTGGCCTCACAAGAACAAAAACTTGGGTTCCCAGAGGAGAAGAAATATCAATCTAAAAGAACTTCTACTAATGTTGAGTTTGCTGTTTAACGAACTTAGCCAAGACATTTAAGACCCGAACTCACCCTGAAAATCTGAAGTCTCTAGGATAATCTCGGAAAGTTATTGTGCTAACGGAAGAAGACCTGCTCCACGGACAGAATAGAATTTGACCGCAGATTCTTCATCAGGGAGTCAACCCTATCATTTGAGACCATTTTGGATCAAAATGAGAAAGTACAAACATTTGGCAAAACGATATAGCTCTCGTTCAAGTAGAAGAAGCGCTTAAAATGTAAAGCCTCACAAATTATTAAACATCTTGAAATAATTGTTGGTAGAAAAACATGGTAATCAAAAAATTCGTTTCAAGTTCATGATGCAGAATTGCAGTCAAAATTACCATTTCTTTCTTGTGGTGCGAATAAGGAATGGTATTGGACCAAGAACAGGATCTTGAGGAAGGCCTGTTTTCATCATCATATGAGACCTGAACTGTGCTTCGTCTATCACATCAATAAATTCCCCGTCCAATGAATTACTCCTTATTCACACATCCGCGATTTTATCCAAAAGAACATCATGGAGAACAGTGCCAAAAGCCTTCTTGAGATCTAGAAATTCACGTTATCAGATGATATTCATCCGTCGTAATTTCTATTCCAAGACAGTTCTAGCAGCGAGAGACCAGCTGTTACTCGAATGGAACATCCGCTACAATATCTTCTCCTGAGAAAAATCGATACTTCACCACATTCATTTCCGAATACTACATCGATAAAAGCGCACAACAAAGTAATTCTGCCAGAACACGTGGAAACAAAGCCGATGATACAACTCGTCCAATAAAAACTTTCGCAATATGAGACCAAACGTGAAAGTCTACCGATAAGAAGATAAACTTCAATAAATAGAGTTCCATCCAGGCCTTGAAGATTGAATAAATTCCAAAGTTATTTTGGATTCTCCGAAAAGCGCAATGGGGAATAAGAAGACTCATGTAATATTCCTCTCATAAAGTTTGGCGTGTATGCAATATTCTCTCATGGAGGGAGAGAATTTATTCATCTGTACTCCAGAGGCTCGTTTGAGGTCGAACTTACTTCTGTTCTGAAGAAAGTTGTTATCTAACAATGGAGTCTTTGAAATAATCCAAGTTGTTACTGTGTTTTCTACTTTCTCATTATATACTTCTGAAGTTTTTTTATTATTAATCGAACAGAATAATATTACACCCCAAAGAGATTTTAATTTTTTTTCATTTATCAATGAAGTGTTCTTACAGACAGAATAAAATGGGTATATTATTATACTGACCTCACAGAACAAACTTGGTTTCCCAGAGGATAAAAATATCAATCTAAAGAAACTCCTACCGATGCTGAGGTTGCTGTTTAACGAACTTAGCAAGACATTTGAGACCCGAACTCACCCTGAAAATCTCAAGTCTCTAGGATAATCTATGAAAGTTATTGTGCTAACGGACGGAAGACCGGCCCCACGGACAGAATTTAATTGACCGCGGATTCTTTATCAGGGAGTCAAACCCTATCATTTGAGACCATTTTCGGATCAAAATAAGAAAATTACAAACATTGGCATAACGATATAGCTCTCGTTCAAAGTAAAAACCGCTTGAAAATGTAAAGATAAACAAATTATTAAACATCTTGAAATTGTTGGTAGAAAAACATGGTAATCAAAATTCGTTTCAAGTCATGATGCAGAATTGCAGTCATCAATTACCATTCTTTTTGTGATGCGAATAAGGAATGGTATTGGACCAAGGACAGGATCTTGAGGATGGGTTTTCATCATCATATGAGACCTAAAACTGTACTTCGTCTATCACATTAATAAATTCCCCGTCCAATGAGTTACTCCTTATTCACACATCCGGGATTTTATACAAAAAACATTATGGAGAACAGTACCAAAGCTTTTTTTGAGATCTAGAAATATCATGATATCAAATGATATTTCATATGTCGTAGTTTCTATTCCTATCAACAGTTCTAGCAGCGAGAAACCAGCTGTTACTCGAATAGAACAGCAGTTACAATATTCTTCTCGTGAGAAAAATCGATACTTCACCACATTCATTCCGAATACTACCATCGATAAAACGCACAGCAAATGTAATTCTGCCAGAACACGTGGAAACAGAGCCGATGATACAACTCGTCCAATAAAAACTTTCGCAATATGAAGACCAAACGTAAAAGTCTACCGATAAGAAGATAAACTTCAATAAATAGAGTTCCATCCAGGCTTGAAGATTGAATAAATTCCAAAGTTATTTTGGATTCTCCGAAAAGCGCAATGGGGAATACGAAGCCTCATGTAATATCCTCCCATAAAGTTGGCGTATGCAATATTCTCTCATTAGGGAGGAATTTATTCATCTGTACTCCAGAGGCTCGTTTTGAGGTCGAACTTGCTTTTGTTCTGAGAAGTTGGTATCTAACAATGGAGTCTTTGAAATAATCCAAGTTGTGAAGACTAATATTACACCCCAAAGAGATTTTAAATTTTTTTCATTTTATCAATGAAGTGTTGTTCTACAGACAGAATAAATAAAAGGGTATATTATTATACTGGCCTCACAAGAACAAAACTTGGGTTCCCAGAGGAGAAGAAATATCAATCTAAAAGAACTTCTACTAATGTTGAGTTTGCTGTTAAAGAACTAGCCAAGACATTAAAGACCCGAACTCACCCTGAAAATCTGAAGTCTCTAGGATAATCTCGGAAAGTTATTGTGCTAACGGACGGAAGACCTGCCCCACGGACAGAATTGAATTTGACCGCAGAAGATTCTTCATCAGGGAGTCAACCCTATCATTTGAGACCATTTTCGGATCAAAATAAGAAAATTACAAACATTTGGCAAAACGATATAGCTCTCGTTCAAGTAGAAAAGCGCTTAAAAATGTAAAGCCTCACAAATTATTAAACATCTTGAATTGTTGGTAGAAAAACATGGTATTCAAAAATTTGTTTCAAGTTCACGATGCAGAATTACAGTCATCAATTACCATTTCTTTCTTGTGGTGCGAATAAGGAATGGTATTGGACCAAGAACAGGATCTTGAGGAAGGCCTGTTTCATCATCATATGAGACCTGAACTGTACTTCGTCTATCACATCAATAAATTCCCCGTCCAATGAATTACTCTTATTCACACATCCGCGATTTTATCCAAAAGAACATCATGGAGAACAGTGTCAAAAGCCTTCTTGAGATCTAGAAATATCACGTTATCAGATGATATACATCCGTCGTAATTTCGATTCCAATCGACAGTTCTAGCAGCGAGAGACCAGGTGTTACTCGAATAGAACACCAGCTACAATATTCTTCTCGTGAGAAAAATCGATACTTCACCACATCATTTCCGAATACTAACATCGATAAAAGCGCACTGCAAATGTAATTCTGCCAGAACACGTGGAAACAGAGCCGATGATACAACTCGTCCAATAAACTTTCGCAATATGCAATATGAAGCCAAACGTAAAGGTCTACCGATAAGAAGATAAACTTCAATAATAGAGTTCCATCCAGGCCTTGAAGATTGAATAAATTCCAAAGTTATTTAAGATTCTCCGAAAAGCACAGTGGGGAATACGAAGACCTCATGTAATATTCCTCCAATAAGTTTGGCGTATGCCAATATTCTCTCATTAGGGAGAGAATTTATTCATCTGTACTCTAGAGGCTTGTTTGAGGTCGAAATTGTTTTGTTCTGAGAAGTTGGTATCTAACTATGGCGTGGGTCTTTGAAATAATCCAAGATGTTACTGTCTCTTCTCTTTCTCATTATATACTTCTGAAGTTTTTTATTATTAACGAGACAGAGTAGTACAACACCCAGATGGGATTTTATTTTTTTCCATTTATCAACGAAGGGTTCTTCCAGACAGAATAAAATTAGTATATTATTATACTGGCCTCACACAAGAACAGAACTTGGGTTCCCCAGAGGAGAAAAATATCAATCTGAATGAACTTCTACTGAAGTTGAGTTTGACAGAAGATACTATTAACCTAATAATGCTTTATTACAAAAATAAAATTAACGAATAGATGAAAATGGTCCAATAAAATAAGCATATACAGGTTGTCCAAAGATGTTCGTACAGCCAATATACATAAACAAGTATTTTAAATGGCGGCAAAACTCAATCAGAATCCGCCGATAATTTTGTTTCAGAGATCCACCCCTAAGAGAGAACTATTACCGGATATCTTTTGAATTGCGCCTTATATTTTTTCCTTCAAACGATTTATCAGTAAAAAAATATATAAAAACAATTTTCATCATTTAAAGTAGATTTAACCCTAAAAAATAATAATAATTATAAATTGTGGGTATTCAATTTTTATTTTCACACATTCTTTTTCATTGTATTAGTTATTAATTTTTATTATGTTTCAAGGTTGTCATTGGTGTTGATATTTTACCACAAATCGCAAAATGGCGAATGCCGCAGCATCTATTGTTATTATTTTCAATGAAGATATAAGGTAAATCCGGGTTAGATGCCAACCTAACGAAAAACTGTGATTAAAAATGCAATTATAATTTAAAATGATAAAACAGATGCTGAAAACATGAGATATTTATTTAGACACAATATTGTTTGTTCAAAAACTTAAAATTCTTATGTTCCTTCTAAAAAAAGGTAAAATAAAAACAACTTTTTTGGCCGAGAGTAAGGGAGAGTTGCCCCTGTAGTTTGGGTGAGCCGCCCCACTCAAGGAAAGCGCTTTATAAGAAGAAGAAACTTTCATTAGTTTTTTCTTAATCTTAAGAAGAAGGATTAGCCAAACCTCAGATCATGAGAATTTTTTTACGGCGGTCAAGATTTACAGCCCTTAATTTTTCACGTCCACAAGTGACGCAGTTATAACCATTGTAAACGTCTCGTGGAACCACTAGTCACAACCCAAACATTTTGACCAATCTGCCTTGTTCGTTGTGATATCAATTTTCCCAGCTGATTCTGATCCTTTAGCACAACTTGTAGATGGTGAATTTTTAGGTACCTTTTTATATGAATGGGATTCCATCTTCCGAGAACGAAAAATGTTCTTCTATATTTTTTTTTATTTTGGGTTTCGCTTTGTCAAAGTTTCATTTCCTGATCGATTTTAGGAGAACTTGTACCAGGCTTATAACTTTCAGCTATTTTGAAGGAGTTTTTTTTGGGTGGAGTACCATTGTACCTTTTCGTACAAGGAACCAGTTCGGCGCTGACTTCATCTGAGTTTTTAAGTTGGGACATATTATCCGAAATTTTATTATTCATTCATTAAGAAATATTCCCTCAATTAAACAGCAAGGGCGAGACTCATCAGATATATCATCAACATTTGCAAAATATACAAATGAATCTAGGGCGTCTATCCCGTATTATTTCAGGCCATCTATCCTTTTTTTACGGGAGAGATGCCCCAGTATATCAAAATTGACCCATGAAGAATTCCTCTACTATTTTCTAACCTACAATGAACCAATGGACCCTTTCATACGAAAATGCAATAGTATTGCATTAAACGTTGAAAGATATATATTTTCCACTGTGATATGTTCACACCTAAATTAGATCATAGGAGCAAGTCACCAACAGTTTCCTGTTTTTCTTGAATATTTCGGGATTAAAAATATTTTGTGGTATTATTTCCTATGACTTTCGCAAAACGAAGAACAAGTAAACAACGACCATGCACGTGGCGTCAACTAACGATTAGGTCCGAAGTTATGCTGATCGGGGCATCTGTACCGGTGGGGCATCTAACCCGAATTACCCTAATTTATTTAGCGATCATAATGGCCGCTCTAAAGAACATAAGATTGACATGTTGCATTTCTTATTAAAAAAATGTTTATTGTTATAAATATAATATTTGATGATAAAATGATTAAGAAATAGTTTCCCACAAAGTCTGTTCGATTTTAAGAACACAATCATATCATTCTATGTCTCTAAATCGAGGCATACTGCCACAATACAGAAAAAAATAAATGGAATAGAATCAACATAAAACACGCTGCAGTTCCCTGACGGTAAGAAATTAAAAAGATGGCATTCAGGAGAAACATTAAGAATTAAATTATCTTTCGATTGACAATAAAAAACTTATGTTCTCGAAGAAAAAATTTTGATAGCGCCGGGACGCCTGGGAGCCTAATCCTTTTCTTCGACTTTTATGCACATTTCAACTCAACATTGACTTTTATCAAATACCATCAACAGAATGAAAAAATATTCATCCCTTTTCGAGAAAAATCAGGTTACCAAGATAAGTGAATCAACCTGTACATTGAGTATTTTGATACATCGTATAGTTTTTCGAAGATTTTACTTTTAAAACGTTAAACTCAAAATTGAAATATTTCGGGCTTTTCAAATAGCAACCCCATATTTGTTTCACATTATTCGATTTGAAATAAAAAATGAAGCTCCACTTAGGTACACTAATTATTTATTCTGGATACTTTTCGAATGAGATGAAAAATACTGAAATAATGATGTCATCTATGCTGAGTATGACTGGTGCATTAGGTCACAAACAAAACACGACGCAGTGAAATGATTTATCGAAATATCTTATTGTGGTATTCTGCTTTTCATCTGTATGTTACGATACTGTGGCATACGATTGACCTGTAACTGGCCTGACTACAGATTCGTAAGAAATGCAATTCTGGAATTGTTCCTGTAAATATCTTATTTACATTGTCACTGTTTTCACAAACTGGGCATCCGGCATTTCAAATGGATTCATTTGATCACGCAATTTTTTCCATCCAATTCTCATAAAGTGTATATTTTTGGACAATGTTACTTTCCTGTTATGATTTTCTTCCGATAACAATCCATTAAACAAAGCCATACTATCATTATTCATCATGAATTTCTTATATTAAAACGTTGGTGTTCATCCAAAAACAAACAATCCATTCACGTAAACTCACAATATGTCATTCGATAAAGCTTCCGATCACCCGCGAGTACTCATAAAATATTTAACGATTTCTGTAAGCTACAGATGCCTTAAAGGGGTCAAGAATTGCAATTTTCTTGTAAGCTTATGAAAAGTTACAGATTGGCTCACAGATGAAAGCAGAATACCACCATTAATCTGTATTCTCGAAAATTATAAACGTAGAAAAACAAAAAACCAGAATTGAGCAATTACAGAATAAAATAATAACTTATAAGGTGAGGTGGCGTTCTTTTAAAATTTAAAGGAACAGCTAGAGAAGGAGTTCTAGAGAATCCAAATTACTGAGGCGAGTCCACTGTGTATGGTGAGAGGCGGAATCAGTTCCTGAGATCGTATTGAAACAGCGATTCTTCCTCTGCTCTGAATATAAATGGTACCCATAGGCAATATAAGCGAGTTAAAAAAAATCAACATCATTCGGATTTGTCATAAACTAATTCATATCGGGCACTAATTGAACCAGTACGTAAGTTTTACGTAACGGTTCGTTAAAACCAGATTGGAATTTGCATAGTGAGAACATATCAATACGTCTAGGAATTAATAGTTGCGTGATTCAAACAGATGAACGCAAAAATATTCATCAATCATAACACTAATTAACATCTTCGATTCCAGGGGCGCACTACGTAGGTATATCTCGGCAGATGTTTAATCTTCACAGAGATTTCTACTAGGTACACTCCTTCATCAGAAAGGAAAAGTGTATGCACGCACAGAGAACTAGATAGGATCTGTGGTATTTTGAATCTGTGTTACAAATTGGTGTTTCCTGAAATACAATTATGCTCATTAGCAAACGTATTAGATATTCTTTTTTCAAGAAATATGAAATGCTTCCTACTGCGTTCCTCTTCCTGGTGTGTCTGTAAACAAATGCAAGGGACTTTGGAAGATGATTCCTTGATGAAATAGGCAGGAGTAGTTCATATAATTTTTTTTCGAAATCGACCCCCCCTTCCAAGTTACAGCCTTTGGAAGGCGATGACAGTTTTTATTTTTTTCTACGGCTTCTCAAAAACTCTGAGTCATAAATTATACAAAGCATGAAGTACTAAGTAGATGTTACCCGCAAACAATTTTTAGATCTTATAACTTTATTATTATAGGTCGAAAATAACAACCCCTAAACGTTGTTTTCGTGGGATAGATAGAAATTCTCTATGGTTTTCATTCAATCCTGGAAATAAATGCTCCTAGGGTCCTGCAAATTTCGATAACAACCGATACTTTTCTCGGAAAAAATAAAACTTAGAAGCAGTTATGATCACTGTTCATTCCATTTCATCGTATGTTCCATAGAATGAATACCTAAGTTATGGTTTATGTTCAAAATTGGTTTTGTCAAGTGGAATTAAAATATTAAAAAAAATAAATTTTCTTCCGAAATTAGTAATTGAAGAATTGAAGATTTATAGAACATCTTTATCTCCTGTCATAGAAATAAATATCTTAGAATATTCATTCTATGAAATACTTATACGATGAAACGGATTGAACTGCTGGTAAGTTTTTATTTTTTCCGAGAAAAGTATCGACGGTATCGAAATTTTGCTGAGCTTTTCATTCTAGGATTGAATGGAAAACCATGAGAGAATTTTTTTTTTCGAAAATCATTTTTTTCCTTTTCGGTTGAACTAATTTCGTGAAGAGTGGTTTCTATTATAACGATGTTGCCTATTATTTACTCTTAATCAACTATTTTCCGTCCACATCCAAATACAGCCCTTATAATCAACGTTTACTTTTTATCTCCACTAATGAACCGAACGTTATACCCAATCGATTGGAATATTCTTTTCAAGGACAGATCGGAATGATATCCTATTAAATCAGATTACCTGAATCGAGTCATCGTAGTCCTGAGTTATAAGCTCATTAGGGCGGCATTTTTCATGTATTCGACGATAAATGTTGATGCATTCATTGTCGATGACTCTTTCAACTTGAAATGTGTGAAAATATTTTATTTATGTAAATGCCGAAAAAATCTACGAGCTGCAATATCATTTTCAATCCAGATAGTACCCATAAAAAAATCATTTTTGCATTTCTGGAAGGTGTTTATTTAGGTGTGAAATTCGATAAGGCAGTTATGAATATTTTTCTTTGTTTAGGTGTGAAATTTAATACGGTTATTATAAATATTTTACTTTTGAAAATTGAAATATTCCCTAGAAAACCTCCGCAAACTCACCAATTCCGACGAAAGTGTAAGTTGTATGTAGTATCTTTCTTATTTATCCAAGAATAAATCGTTGATGCATTTTATTGTCGATGAGTCTTTCAACTAGTGAAGTGGGAAGTGTTTTATGTAGATACCGGGTCAAAAATTGTTCTGCATTTACTGTTTTCCTAGATAAGGTTATAACACCCTTTTCGTTCGTTATCCTCAGTAATTTTTCGGAAAAAGTTTCCAAGGAAGTTTTCTCGCTTTTCTAATTATTCAGGTAAACTAATTTCGAGAGAGTGTTTTCAATGATTCTATTATTTACTGTTTACTAACTATTTTTCCATCTACATCCAAATACATCCCTTATAATCAACGTTTACTTTTTAATCTCCATTAATGAAGCGAACCAAATACCCAATCGATTCGAATATTCTTTTAAAGGACAGATCGGAATGATATCCTATTAAATCAGATTACCTGAATCGAGTCATCGTAGTCCTGAGTTATAAGCTCATTAGGGCGGCAATTTTCATGTATTCGACGATAAATTGTTGATGCATTTCATTGTCGATGACTCTTTCAACTGCTTACAGTGTGTGGAAATGTTTTATTTATGTAAAATCTACGAGCTGCAATATCAGTTTCAATCCAGATTGTTCTCATCATAAAAATACATATTTGCCTTTCCGAAAGGAGTTCATTAGGTGTGAAGTAATGTTCTTCTGAAAATTGAAATATTTTTTAGAAATTCACCAATTTCGGCGAAATTGTAGTATCTTTTTCAACCTGTGATGTGGAAAAGTGTTCATGTACCTAAATAAAGGATGAAAAATTGTTTTGCATTCACTGTCTCCTTTAATAAGGTTAGGATAGGTTAGGTGCTATGTAAATAAAGGATGAAAATTGTTTTTACATTCACTCTTTCTTTAGATAAGGTTATAACACTCTTTCGTTCGTTGCTCAAATAATATCTCGAAAACGATTTAATTCAGTTCACTTGGATAAAAGTAAGCTCCAGCGAATGCTTCTATATTTTTACCAAAACGAAAGAAGTTGTTATAACAAATCAAAATGTTGTACTGTAAATTGTAAAATGTATTTTAACAAAATGAATGTATCTGTCTACGAAGTTTATTCATTGAACTATCGTTTTTATTGTACACCCCCAGAAAGCTCAGTACGCATTTTTGACTCACTGTAAATAGACAAACATTATAAACAACACTCGAAGCTGCCGCTTTTAGGAGGTCCTAGCTACTACAGCTACCGAGATGGTGCAAGACATCCATCTGAAGTATTCTTATACATGTTAAAAACCGTATGCCTCTTTAGCTCAGTGGTAGAGCACTGGTCTCGTAAACCAGGGGTCGTGATTTCAAACCTCACAGGAGGCATGGTAAACTTTTGATGATGTGGCTGTTATAATTGTAAGACCCTAATTGTCTCATGAAACCATAAGATATTAGGAAACAATAACAAAGCTTATTTCAGACACACAGAGCATTCTGTGATTATATGATATGTAATCTGCTCAGTCCACCCGTATCTACCATAATTTCATAGCATTTCGGGAGATATTAATGTTATTATTCCAGTTTATTTTATTATCGAATAAAATATAATTATCGAAAAAATTCAATCTTACAAGTTTTATAATTTAATGTAATTTATCAAATTAATTGAATTATTTTATTTGAACTTTTTTCACCAACTTCTCTCAGACCAGCCACCCTGAATATTTCTTATCCCACAGAGATTGGAAAAATTTACCGAAACACGTAGAATGATTTTGTTTGGGGGACATCTTTAGACTTATTTTGCCTCAGAGGGGTCCGGTCTTCATCCCCTCAAATTGATTGGGGGTAGAGGGTTTGAGTGAAAACCCATTTGAAAGGTCTTCGAAACCTTTTCACAACGTTGTATGAAAAACTTCATTTGAAAAACCGTTTTCACCAAAAATATATATTCAAGCTCAAATGAGCCACCTTGAATATTTTGATTTTGTTGAAACATAAATTGAATTGTGATATTGGTGATACAGGCTTACCATCTTAAAACGTTATTCAGGTGGGTTCAAACCTCTGAAAATTTTTCAAATTATCAACAAATTCGTGGATCCTCTTGAAAGACCACCACTGTCAAAATATCGCCTTCACGTGGGTTCCCTACTAAATAAAAGGCTGGATCCGCCCTTGTTGCATGTGTACACCAAAATTATTTTTTAAATTCTAAACGAATCAGCAAAACAATTACTCAACACATTGATAGGTAAATCTGTAAATATGGAGAAACGTGTATTATAACAAGATTAACTAGGAACTATAGTCCGTTCACGAAAGGTTGAGCACATAGTAGGCGTTTTTTTTATTTATCCGAAGTTGGCAGTATTTGCTGTCATAACGTAAAATAAAGTCAACGTTGCCGAATGTATCCGGCCTTGTTCGACTAGATTGCGAGTTATTAGACAACTCTATGCAATATTGACAACATTGCGTATCAATCTGACAAGAACATAACCTAAATTTTAATATACACAGTGGAATATGCCAAATTTCCACGGCCAACCGACGGCTCAACCTTTCGTGAACGGACTATAACAAAGAACACGGGACAGGAATGTTTTGTTTTACTGTTTTAATTCATGTTTTGAGATAATTTTTCATATTACTTGATAAAAAGTTACAATTTGATTTTGACCCAGCAAACACCGAAACGCAGGAACTGTACAAATTTTGTACAGCGTTGCTGCACTTCACTGCAGCGATGGTAATGCAGTTACTGTATCGAAACGGACCGTATATGTCCCGCTGAATTGTACAGTCACTGTACAGTACAAACTGCATTCATATACAGCCATTGTGCAGCGTTGCTGCAATTCATATGAAGCGAGGTTTTGTAGTAACTGTACAAAAACTGTTCAGCCTCGCTGCATTTGAAATGCGGCAAAGCTATACAAGAATCTTGATCCTATTATTTTCGGTTTTGGTGTAAAATCCAATGAAAAGTTAGCTTTAAAAGAAATTCTATATTAAACAAAAAGATATATAACTGAAACAGAAATATTCATACAAAATATAAACTAAAATATGTATATGTATAAATCAAAATATAATGAAAACAAAATAAATTTCTTCGGAGGTTTATACATTTTGGGTTTGGCTGCTCCTCGCTCCTCTCTCATACAGGTTTCTCAACCATGCTTTTATTTTTGTTTCAACATCAGTCTGCGTGGCATTTTCGTATGGCTACTAAAATGGAAGGAATGTGAGGTAACTAAACAGAATTTTACCTTGTGCCAATATAGTACCTAAAATTGCTTTTGTGAATTGGTAAATTTCCAAAATGTCACTTTCTGCTGGTGCCCCGTCTAGTAGTCTTATTTTCACGTATCTACCTTGTTTCATCTTGATAGGACTGTATCATTGCAGTCGTATAAGATCTAGCGGAGAATACACTGCACACTTTCAAAAACCGAACAATAAAACGTTCAATTGAAATGTTACGGAGCAATAATTAATAATTTTATAAGGCGCTAAAACCAATATTAAATCGCTTTCCACAATCTTCACGCAATCTGCCAACCACTACACGTGCTAAACAATAAAATGGTGGCGAACGCGAACGTAAAATAAAGACACCGTACCGAATTGTAAGGACTCCGACCTACCCCACGATGGAGAAATGTTGGGATAGGTCGGAGTCCGTACCATGCCGTGCCTGGTAACAAGCATTTGGACCTTTTGCAGTTTTTACATCACAGTTACTGCACATTTACTGAACTTCACTGGTTGCCCATGAGACACTCAATTTTTGTTGCGCAGAAACTGTACAGCAACTGTACTTCAAATACTGCATTCTTTGAAATGCATTATTATCAATGCAGAAACTGTGCAGTTTTGATACAACAATTTATGTGCTGCATTCAGGTGGCACTTGTAACGCAGTATCTGTACAGTTGCTGTATGTTGTGTTTGCTGGGGAGAAGATAACCAAAATATTCAAGGTGGCTCATTTGAGTTGAAAAATTGATTCTTGGCGAAAATGGTTCAACATAATTACGAGGATAATGTATAAATAATTTTCGAAATGAATAAGACAAGTTCTAATCTAAGTAGTATTTTTACCTTCAACGAACATCAGTATTCCAACTTGCCGACAGAAATTGCTGTGAGTGTTAGGTGAGAATTAAAAAACACTTCTGGTTCTGACCATTCTGACATACGTACGGAAACTATTTTCAATAGAAGGAGAAAAAACAATGCTTTAGCGAAAAGCAGAAACTTTTTACAATCAAACGCACTCATGGATTTATGGAACTGTAACACCACGACCGGTATGAGCCTCTTTAGCTCAGTGGTAGAGCACTGGTCTCGTAAACCAGGGGTCGTGAGTTCAAACCTCACAGGAGGCAGGTTGAAATTTTTGAATCTTTTCAGTCGAAACATTAGGAATGATTGAAAATTTTGAAATCAATATAATGTAGGTAATTATTCGAAATTTTGACCAAAATGGTAAACACCTGGAATAATTTGAATAATATAGTAATTTCTTTCAGAACCCATTAAGATGAAATTTTCGCTAAAGAAACTGGAAGTGGGGTTTGAATAAGGCCAATAGTTTTGAATTATTCATTCCAGAATATTTCCGACTCTTCCATTATTAATCCAGTCGCATTGTGCTTTTAGCAGGAAAGTTTTGGGGTAGTTTTGATTTTTTCGATTTTTTGTTTTTTGGGGTGCTGAATCCGAATCTGAGGTTTGCTAACAAAATTTCGTGAGGGAACATAGAAAAAAATACGAAAAAAGATGAAAAATCTCATTCTTGGTCAGTTTGTTACTTATAACTCGAAAACTATCAACTTTTCGTGAGAAACATTCCATAGAAAATGAAAGTACCGGGTTTTTCACTATAATTTGACCCCCCTTCAACTTTGTTACTAAAGAAGATACAAAAAAATGTTGCGTATAAAAGTTTCACGAAATAAACTGAGGTTTTTGATATGAGTCCAGAAACTGAAATATATACAGGGTGGCCAACATATTGATGACAACTTCATTTTTTCAAATGTAACACCCTGTATATTTTTCCACGTTTAGCTAGCTCTTTTTTCCCCTGATTTGGAATATGTAACATATGTTGGTCTATCTTTCTTATTCTGAGCACCACAGAGTTTCAAATTTTAAGAACCACTTGCCAAGATCTGTAATCATTTTACAAGTGGCAGAGTGCGTTTACTGAAAATGCTCATTTTTGGAGTTTAATAACGTCAATGGGAAGATATACAGGGTGAACAACATTGAATGCAACTATATTTTTTCAAATGGGACACCCTGTCCTGTATATTCTTTCTTATTTTGATAGGCTATTTCCTCCTGATCTCTAATATAAATGTGTATGTGGATGTGTTTCTTCAATTTTCAGAGTTTCAAAGTTTTGAAATGATGACACCGAATAAAAAAATATGTGAAATTGTGAAATACTATGAAATTCTTTATATCCAAACAATCTACTTAAAAGTATTATTTGAGAATGAATACTTAAGGATTACCTAACCAATGAAAAATGATGAACTGTGGTAGTATAGTAAGAATAACATCAACTAAAGAAATTGCCCAAAATGACTACCTTCATTCAATACACACAATTCATATAGTTGTCCCAAGTTGTTTAGACTATTTTGATGGGTGCGCCATTACCAATCCAAAGATCAAATTGGCCACTTAAATATTCACGAACTTCCAGAACGCTATGCCAGATGGTTATTGAAATTTGAAACTCTGTGGTGCTCAGAATAAGAAAGATAGGCCAACATATGCTACATATTCGAAATCAGGGAAAAAGAGCTAACCAAATATGGAAAATTATACAGGTGTTCCGTTTGAAAAAATGAAGTTGCCAACAATATGTTGGTCACCCTGTATATTTTTCAGTTTCTGGACTCTTATTAAAAAACCTCAGTTGATTCAGTGAAACTTTTATACGAAACATTTTTCGTATCTCCTTCAGTAATAGAGTTAAAGGGGGGTCCAATTTTAGTGAAAAACCCGGTACATAAAATTTCTTACAAATTGTACTTCCACAGCTTGTTCTGGGACAACCTGTTCTGGCTCAAATTATAATTTAAAATGAGGTATTTTCTATGACTCAATGAATGAAAAAAAATTAAATTCTATGGTTCCGATGATGCGATCCTCTTTCAATTTTGCATGAACATTCAGTATATCAGTCTCGATTCACAAAAAAAATTTCAACCGAATCGGATATCTTGTTATGGAAATATAAATATTCTTCTTCTCAATATTCCAATTGAATTTTCTATGATTCTGTTCACACTATGCTCACACAATTTTGAATAAGGATTATTATGAGCATCTTGCATTTGGCCGCAACATTTTATTTCGATTGGTTCCGTTTTGTCTGAGATATTGAGGAACAAAAATTTTGAATTTTGTTTTGTCTGAGATATTGAGGAACGAAAATTTTGAATTTTGTTTTGTCTGAGATATTGGGGAACCAAAATTTTGAACTTTTTCCTCGATATCTCAGACAAAACAAAACCCATCGAAATGAAATGTTGCGGCCATATGCAAGATGGTCATAATAAGCCTTATTCAAAATTGTGTGACTATAGTGTGAACAGAACCATAGAAAATTCAATTGGAATATTGAGAAGAAGAATCTTTATATTTCCATAACAAGATATCCGATTCGGTTGAAATTTTTTTTGTGAATCGAGACTGATATACTGAATATTCATGCAAATTTAAAGAGGATCGCATCATCGGAACCATAGAATTTAATTTTTTTTCATTCATTGAGTCATAGAAAATACCTCATTCAAATTAAAATTTGAGCCAGAACAGGTTGTCCCAGAACAAGCTGTGGTAGTACAATTTGTAAGAGATTTTATGTACTTTCGTTTTCTATGAAAAGGTTTCTCACGAAAAGTTGATAGTTTTCGAGTAATAAGTAATAAACTGACCAAGAATGAGATTTTTCATCTTTTTTCGTATGTTCCCTCACGAAATTTTGTTAGCAAACCTCGGATTCGGATTCAGCACCCCAAAATACATAAAAAATGGAAGATATCAAAACTACCCCAAAACCTTCCGCTCGGGTTCTTTTGAGCACAAATATACTGTACTATATATTTTCAAAAGTCATACGATATTCAGGTGTACAAAAGCATAATGATTGTAGGCAATATTTAGTAAGAAGTCTGAAAAAAAGGAAGATATTCCTGATTTGAGGTCACAACGCCTTATGTCAATTTTTGCTAGATAACAAAAGGTCCTTTTTTTACAATAGGAAAGTCGTAGTTCAGGCAGGAGCACCAATTTGGCGCATCCTGTACCCTAGCAGCATACTTGAATCGGACCCTTCAAAACTTCCTCGTGAACAGTAAAATGTTCACCCCACGCTCCTTAATATTAATCACATCTTGTCCATAGCCTCATTAGGCGCAGTTTAAAACAGACATCTTCTCAAGAAGCATCGTGTCTTAGTCTCCTCGCACGTGACAACACGCCAAACACAGCACAGCAGCCGGTGAAAACGTCATCAAAATTAATTACTCGAAGAACTCTGACACGAGCCCGAACACGCCGATATCAAAATGCTACACGAATATCCTTTTCGGGCTTAGTTGGACACACGTGGTGGTAATGATGGTACTTTGTTTAAATTACGTTTTTGGAGATCCGAAAGGGTTTTTCATTTGAATTTATGGGAAGCCCTCCCTTATATGTATTTTATTTTTTAGCAGGGTATTCAATTTTAATTTTGGTATAAGTACGTTTATGCATAATGTGATGCGGATGATGGGTATTCGTTCATATTGATATACAGAGTGTCCCAAAAATTAACGTCAAGCCGAAAACGGTGATAGGCCAGGGTGTGATAGTTATCAGAAATAGTTATATTAATAAACTAGGTTATTAAAGACAGCGACTAATGGTCAAGATATTTTAATGCGTGAGCGGAGCGAACGCGTTAATAGTTCGAGACCATTAGTCGCTCGATTAATAACCGAGTTTATTACAAGATTTTTCCGACGATCTCAACACGAATAGTGTATAATTCTTGATTCAAATACATTCTCAATTCGCACAAGACATACATTTGACGTAAAGGAATTTCTATGTTTCTATGTTCCAGTAGAGTTTTGACATTTCTCGTAGTGCTTCTGAATACTTTGTGTACGGGTGCCATGAGGATTGCACATTAAAAGGCTAAAAAATTGAGCATTAAAATGGGTCATTAATGCTCAATTTCGTACACATTAAAAGCACCTTTTATTTCGAGGTCGGCGGAAAATGAGAATAAACTAATTTTTTCACTAAAGAACCTTGATATTTTAATTCTTTTCACTCAGTTAAATGCTTCCAATTCTTTAGGCTTTCCTATGTCCATAATTCTGAGGTGCACGTTTGAGTGAGATGAAGAATAATTAATAAAGAAACACTATCAGATCAGGCAAAAAAAATTGTGACAAAATTGTTGGTTTTAAGTTTCAAATAAAATGCAATAATGGATATTAAAAGTTTATTCAACTTATAGCAAATGCTCAAATTGTTTACCTTCTGCTGAAATGCAGACCCTGAATTTTCTCAAAAAAAAATCGTTTCTTTAGTTAATCGAGTATTTCCTCCCATATTGATGACTTCAACTGCATCAGCAATTTTTGACGCAGCTCGACTATGTGTTGAATTGGTTTTGGTAAACTTTTTTTTACCGCTCCTCAGAAGAAAAGAAATGCACCTGATTCAATTCAGGGTACAGGTCATGACATTTTATTTTAGACTATTTGGTAATCAGGAGTCATGAAAAAAAAATAAGGAAAGCTCTGAGCAGGAGCATTTGAGCGCTTTCACATTAGTGGAGCAATAAGACTATCACCTCAAATTTGAAACGGGTCTTGAGATTGACCCCAAATATATAAATGCAAAAGGTCAGAAAATAATCAGAATTATATTCTGGAAATTATTGATTATTCAGTAGCTTCAGACTAATCACTATATCGTGAATAATGGCCACTAGGCCTCAGTTCGGCCGGAAAGGCACCGCACAGAGAAAATTCATTATATCAGTCTTCACTCACAAAATAAATTTCACTCGAATCGGATATTATGTTATGAAAATATAACGATTCTTCTTTTGAATATTCTAATTGACTTTTCTATTTTCTGTTAATACTTTGCCCACAAAATTTGCATGAACATTCATTGTATCAGTCTTCCTTCACAAAAAAAATTCCACTTAAATCGGATATCCTATTTTGGAAAAATGGGATTCTTCTTTTCAATATTCCAATTGAATTTTCTATGGCTCTGTCAACACTATGGCCAAAAAATGTTGCAGAATATTCATTCACAAAATAAATAAATTGTATTCGAATCAGATATCTTTTTATGGAAATATGAAGTTTCTTCTTTTCGATATTCCAAATGAATTTTCACGGTAATGTGTACACTATTGCCACGAAATTTTGCATGAGGCTTATTATGAGCATCATTTCGATTGATTTCGTTTTGTTTGAGATAATCAGGAAAACAATTTTGAATGGCCATATTTCATGGAAGTGCGGTTTGGCTGGTTAACGAACTTAACCGAGGCATTTGGGAACTGAACTCACCCTGAAATCTCAAGTTTCTAGGAAAATCCATTCGAAAGGAAAGACAGCACCACGGACAGAATTGAGTTTGACCACGGATTCGTCATCACGGAGTTGAACCCTATCGTTTGTGACCCTTTTTGCCTCAAATTCGAAAATTACAGACATCTGGGCGAAACGATATAGCACTCGTAGAAAGAGCACTCAATGGGTACAGAATAGGGCGTTCAGCATAGACATCGGACGTGTCAGATCGATCTGAACCGTTCGTTTATTATATCCGGATTGAGGGGCGTACATATCTGGAGCGTTCGTCATAAAAATCTGAGCAATCGGACGGAGCAAAGCGATTTTATCCATAGAGTTTTATGTTTTTTGTATATTTTTTTGTTTTATATTGAGTTTCCTGTTCTGACAACCGATAGATTGAAAAATTTTAACACTTTTATTCTTCTGTTTTCATATATTCATTAAAAACTTAATTCATCCATTAAAATTTTCGATATAGCTGTCTTAGTTATGAATGGACAGGAGGAGATATTCCTTTCTCATTCCTTTTTCGTGTAATGAATTAATTAATTAGGATCTTTCGGTACAACTATCGCCGTATTGATCGACCAGTAGGGGATATTGCATTCCTCGTTTCCTTTGCATTCAGTGCCTTGCACCTAATTATTTAATCGAGATTTTACTGAAAAGCAACGAAAAGAGTGAAGTATGGTTCAAAGATGAGCATATTTCCCAAAATAGTGATCTTTGAAATCTCATAATCTATAAAAGTAGAACAGAGCAGTATATTCTGTGGCAGATGCTCTGTACCGTTCGTTTTATTCCCAGATATTACAGATGAATCTATACGATCTGTGGTCACGTGACTGAAAAGTCGTCGTCTGCTCGCGGAGGTCAATGCCGAATGGGCTTAATGCTTGGCTCATGATACTTTTCCGGAATATGCAATAACAGAGCAGGGCGGCAAAATCTTGATCCGACGAGAGCGGCATCTACCGAAGGAACGGCCCTGAGGATTATTGTTTTCTAAAATTACAACAACAAATTACAGTTCCCTATATGGATAAATTGGAGACGATTTGGCTAATTTGATATTCTCCTTCCTAAAAACAACCCACAAAAACTATAATACACCAGTAGCTTCTCTTTCAGTTGATGGCAGGCGGTCTAATGAAGTCCTCCGGTCACTCTTCTGCAATCACGTCGTTCACGCCAACTGAACAATTAAAATGACACGCTTTGGAAGACACCGCAGTTTTCACGGCTGACTAAATCTTGGGAAAGAAACTGCCAAAGAATTCGATACCAGCGAGACCGGAAAGTGTATTGAACATCTTTGTACTTTATTCACGGTTCATGGGATTTGATCGATAAAATAAATTCTTTTCGATATTGCGGAGATTGATTCACGTGAGAATACCTGGAATACGGTACCTGAATTGTCAATTTCGTTGTCAGATTATGGAAAACAGTATTTATTACATCTGAATTGTTAACCACAATTATTCAGAAGTACCTGATAGTTCACTATAATATTGTACACCTCCTCTAAAGTACAAATATAGATACAACTAAACGGTGCTCACAAAAGTGGTACATTATAAAAATTTCATTTTGATTGGTTTCGTTTTGCTTGAGATATTGAGGAACAAAAATCTTGAATGGACATATTTTACGGAACACCGTGTATGATTTAGCTGGTTAACGAACTCAACCGAGACATTTAGGAACCGAACTCACCATGAAAATCTCAAGTCTCTTGGACAATTTCTTCGAAAGTTATCGTGCTAACGGAAGGCCGGACGGACAACGAACAGAATTGAATTTGACCATGAATTCTTCATCAGGGAGTCGAATCCTATCATTTGAGACCAATTTCGGCTCAAAAATCACAGACATTAGGATAAAACGATGTAGAACTCTGTTAAGTAGAACGAGCGGACAAAAAACATCATTTTTTCCTTAGTTTTACGAAAAAAACATGTCGAAGCTTGTAGCGATTGAATCAAATCATGATATTAAGGATTATATTCGTAGGAATATTATAGACAGGTTTCGAATAGACAAAATACGTTATTTAGAGGTTTTTACATTTTTCTTTGATAGTTGAAACTTCGTTATAAAAGGAAAAGGAAAAGGCTCTTATGGACAATTTAATGGGATCAGGAAAAAATTCGTTAAATCGAGGAAAATATTTTGATATACCTACTTTAGCCTGCTTAACGACTAATAATTTCGACCGCACGAAATATTATATAGTTGATATATCAGAACAGATTTCTCTTATGAACATTATATGAAAGTTGAAAGCCTTTTAAAACGCTTCTTCCAACTAAGAGAACAATGATTAAATTTGAACATCCAAGTGATTTTATTTTATTAATTCACTATATCAATATTTTTGTTAAGACGAAGAAGAGAATGCACTTACTGATAATAATGAATAACAAGCTTAGGGGTTAAAGGTTTGGAATTTCAAAAACTACTTTCCCGTTCCTGGATTGCACTCTCCTCCTGGAAGTGATTTTCCAATCTTCTTTTAACCTTTTCCGTGTTGATTTTTATGTTCTGCTTCAAGATATTTGGAAACCGACAATTTAAATTCAAATATCCTAGGAGTTATAGGTTTCATTCTGTATGTTTATGAATTCACCTTTCCGATTTGAATATCGTTTTCTAATATGAACAAGAGGACCCACAGTAAATGAAAAATTTGATAAGGTATTTCACATTATCATTCCTACATTCCTATTGCGATAAGCTTGAACAACTTCGATGAAAATATATCATATGATTCACAATGATCAAAACATATTATGAAATAGGATTTCCATTTTACCATGCAGAAAAATACAAAGATTTCTCTATGGCCATTTTCAGTAAGTACAAATATGGAGTTTTTCATGTGACTCTTTTGAGAGTACGAGTTAAATATACACCAATCCAATGATTTACTGAAAATTAAAAGTAATCAACTTGCATTTCAATATTGAAAATGCAATTTCCATACTCGTTCGAACGTAACTCCATGATGACGTACGAGCAAGCTTTATGAGTGGGGATGACGATTCACAACAGAAAGGGCAAGTTCTCATCGTTGTAAACTGTGATTTAACATTCAACCAATGGAATGAAAGGTAGCAAGTCACACCCAATCGCTAATTCTGATTGTTCCAAATCGCTAGCTTATTTCGATGACTTCGATAAATTTTTTCCGAAAACCTGACTACGGAACTAAAAATGTAAATAATTATCTGATGATTAATGCACATTTGGTTTATAGCTGACTACTGATCTGAATTCAATGAGTCCTCGCGCTAGAAATCTAAAATATCCAAGTGAAACCTAGAGAACATCTACTTCGAAGTAGAATGACAATCTTCATATATCTACCAACCATGTATATAACTTTTTATTTCTATGGCTGACCGAACAGGTGGAATTTCCAATTGTTCCACTGCAGCACCGTCATATTTTATAGCCATTACTGGTAATCGCAATTCAAACGTGAATCCCGGAAAGCATATGAATATTTAAAGCGGTTTTGCATTTTACACTTCGCTCTGTCAATTAGGTATATACAGGCAGACGCCCAAATCAAATGAATTTATCAATCAACAGTAACATAAACTCAGTGTCGGATCATCGTACCCGGCAAAACTGAAAAAAATATTCATTTTCGTCGGACCAACAAATTTGTTTTATAATAGGACTTTCTATTTGACTGATTAACTGAAGAACTCACCTCACTTCGACCCATCGAGATATAATAGAGAAGAGACGCTATGACATACAATTGAGTAAGAAAAAATAGTACCACTGGGCGGGGCTAAGTCGGGGACCAATGTGGCGGAAAGTTCATGGTTGAATTAAGTTGCCAGTTTTTTCTGTTCGCCCTAAAAAAACGACGTGTTGGGTCTTTAGAATCCTGTTCAAATAAGGTCAATTGAATATCAAATTCTTCAGGCGATAATATACAACATATAAAAAGATATCAGATTACCAAGACAGACTAGCAAAAATTTCGAATGCGGATCTGTTCAGTACTCATCCCTACCTGTGATATGTTTTTCCTTTAATTTTATTCTTATCTATCTCTTCTCTGCTTGAAAAGAGCCTTACAGTACACTATACAATTTTATTGTTTATAATTAAGCAGGAAAAATCACAATTTGACTAGAAACAGGCGCAAGAAATCAAGAATCACAATTCCTCCAGAATATTCAACTATTGTCAATTTTGACGTTAGGTGGTAGTAATATGGCGCATCTGATACACCGTTTATTTCAATGATGGCAACTCTATACTTTCCTATCTCTATGCTTCGACCGAAACGACCAATAGGAGAGCTGCGTTACAGATTTTGAATCAGTTTGGAAGTGATGCAGCGTCGAATAGAAAAGTCAGAATTTCTGTACGAATCCTAGGAATGGCACTCAACTCGATTTGCTTGCTCCTTTGTTTTAAGGACCTGCAACTAGGAGGCCCACGGCTTTCAGAAATTCACCTTCGAAAGAATCATTTGCTAACTGGGTCAAGAAATAATTTTTTGCTCGGAACTTACAACTGCAAACGTTTTTTCTTTCGATGTTTTAGGGCAGACTCTCACTTATTAGTATATTTTGCAAGTACTCAATTATCTGGAGTACACCGAGTTTCGAACTCACCGAGTTTCGAACTCAAATGACAAATATGGCGCTCCCACTTATCCTGCATTTGACGAACACCCCTATCTTCTAATATATAAATATAAGTGCCAATTTTCGTTGTGATTTAATAACTCAACAACGCCTTCACCGATTTGGCTAATTTTGGTCTTGAATTATTCATGGAAGTCTAGGGAAGAATTTTACGTATAGAAAATTCAAAGGAAATCTTGGAAAAGTGTAAAATCAACATTACAGGTTTTTCATTTTCAGTGCCATCTGTAGTCGTTTTCGAGTACTACGAATGCAAGGCAGTTTCCTATTTTTTCATACTCCATATAATCTTGATTAAATTGTCATAGATGGCGAACCTGTAAAAACTATTAGAGATGTCAATTTTCAACGAATTGAAATATTAAATTACCGACATTACACTTCAGTGTATCATCATCAAAATGGTACTTATTGTAATAACTAATCAAAGAAATCTGAAATATTTATTATTTGACCGTAATTTCAGAGTTCACAGAACACTAATATACAGAGTTCGTTCTTCATCACTTCTTTCAAAGGAACGTCTATGTTTCAATAAAAATTCGAGTACAGATGGCATAGAATTATATTATCAACATATTCGCCATCAAATCAATATATTTTATGTTCTGTGATCAAATCCAAAAATTATGGAATAAAACAAATATATGGTCCTATTCTATAAATACAGCATACACCGATGTAACTTTACATCGATGTAAGGATACATCGCGATGTAAGTAGGCAAGTTACATCGTGTTGAAATTGGTATTCTGTAAGCAAGACTGTAAAAGATACCGTGAATGTTACAATCGCGTAGCACGGCGAACACAGAAATTGAGATTCTAGCAAGAATTTTAGCTATTCTGTGTTATATTTTATAACCTAACGAAACTTTCAGAGGAGCGAAATATGATTTGAAAATCGAAATGACATTGAAGATTTTTTTTTCATTATTTGGAATGCTTTTTGTTTTTATATAATTTTTTTGGGCTTATAAAGCATTCACAACATTTAATTTTTTCATTAAAGATATCCTGTTGTTGAAAAATAACATTTCAATATTCTGGGAACTTATTCTAGATCTAAAAATGAGTGAAAATTTTATAAATAATAAATGCAATTAGTCCTTTTGGAAATATGAACGATATTACAGGAAAAAGAAATGTTTGAGATATCAGCTGTGACTTTTTCCACCGAACCTTCTGAAAAACAATTACTGATGGTTGTTAATAAGACATCAGAAAAATAAATTTTAATAGAGATTCGTATTTGCTGGTTATCCATAGGATTCTCTCAGAATTCAAGATTTTGAGCTCTAGATTAATAGAAGAAAGAGTCAAAACTGGTTTGAGGCTAACAATCTCATCATTTTCACTTCAACCTTGTGTGGTGAAAAAGTAGAAGATAATGATGATTTGGATGATTGTACCAAACTGTTGGGAATATATATAGATAAAGATCTTAAGTGGAACGAGCACGTTAATTATTTGAGTAAAAAGATTAGAGCAAGTGTTTATGGGCTTAGAATAATGATAATACGATACACTGGTAATGAGGCTATGAAGGTTTGTATCATGCAACAGTTGAATCAAAATTGAGGTTTGAGATTATATTCTACGGAACATCAAATATAAGAGTCTATTCATATTACAAAAGAAAGATCAAGAATCATGAGTGATCTCAAATATAACGAATCTTGCAGAAGCTTTTTCAAGAAGAATGAAATACTCACAATATATGCTCTATATATACAGGAATATTTTATTATTTGATGAGAGGAACAATCAACTGTTCCAAAAATATGATAATAAGAAAGCATTCCATAAGACCAGAGGTTTGATTATATATACCCTAAGTTCAATCTAAGAAGCCAACGACAGTAGAATACGATACCTGAAGATTTTCAATTCATCCTGAGACATAAACTAACAGAGGATGTCAAACGATTCAAAAGGAAACTCTTTAGATATTTCTTGGATCTTGAACCATTAATATGACAAGTTACATGATTAACAATTGTTTTCTATTTATTTTTTTTTGACACTAGATAGATAGATAGATGTTTATTTGGAAAACCTCATACAAAACAAATATAACACAAAATTTTTTTCTTTACAAAAAATACTTCACAAACAAACATTAGATACCCACTAAAACCGAAGTTGTGCGTGGGTACTCATCCGCTGTTGGAAATATTCTTCTCTTCATCCAATCGTATGCGCTAGAAGGTATGAATTCAACGCAACCAGTGAGACACAGTAATTTGTTGTTATCCGGCATTATTAGTTGTTATCACCTGTGTACGATATTCCTATCCAGTTCAAGCATATATCCTTTGAAAATTTTCTTCAGGAGATTTATGTGGTTTATTTCATGTATATACTTCTTATATGTTTCGGGTAAGTAATTAAATATTTTATTACTCAAATAGTGGTATGAGTGCTGTCCAATATTTTTTCTTGCTAAAATCACTTGTACGTTGCCCCCGACTTATTTCTGGTATCATAGCCATGTTCCAGACTCCGAAGGGTACTCTTATTTTTGTATATGTACACTATAATATTATACATGTATAATTGACGTATATCTAGTACCTTTGAATCTCTAAAAACATAATTTGATGGATAATCTTTTCTTTTGAAGTACATGATCTTTAGTATTCTTTTCTGTAATATTTCTAATTTTTTTAAGTGAGTATCCAGTAGGCCACCCCAACTGAGGATAGCATATTGTATCCGAGATTGCACCAAGGAATAGTAAACCATTTTCAGGTGAGTTGCATCGAGAATAGATCTTAAATATTTGAATTTATATAGCATGTACCTGAGTGTTTCCGAAACTTTATTGACATGAAAGTCCCATCTAAGGTGGGGATCTATAGTAACACCCAGATACCTTATATGGCTGGCTCTGGTAATCTTCGTTGTTATTCCATAACTGTTGAATTCTAGTTCATTATAAACTGGCAGTCGATTTTCATAACTTGCAAATGGCAAAAAATGTGTTTTCTCAAAGTTGATCGTCAGTGATTTATGATCAAACAGGTCTTTGATTATCTTGATCTGATCTTCCACCTTTTCTTTCAGCCTTTCCCAGTCATTTGCTGTAAAAAGAATGGCAGTATCATCGGCAAAGCCAAAGATTGAGCCTTCGCACTTCAGGTCAGTAGACTGTTCACATACAATGAAAACAACAGGGGGCCCAAAACCGTACCCTGTGGTATACCATACGATATTTCAGTTTCTGTACTCTGGACGTCGTTGATCTTCACAGTTTGTTTTCTTCTTCCTTTCAGGTAGCTCTCAAATAACTTCTGTGGACCGCCTCTTATACCCATGCAACTCAGAACCTCCAGTAGTTGGGTGTGATCCACTGTATCGAAAGCTTTGGCTGAATCCAAGAAAACACATATTGCTGGTCTTTTGTTATCCATATGGTTATATAATTCACCTGTAAGAGCAGCTATCGCATCGCCCGTTGACAAGCCCCCGTCTGAATCCATATTGCCTACTGGAAATTAAATTGTACTTATCACAAATTTTATCAGTCTAGACTTTAGTAATTTCTCGAAATCTTAGCAAACTTGTCAACAGCGAAATGGGTCTATAATTATTGACCAATTTAGGATCACCTCTCTTCAGTATAGGGGTGACCATGGACTTCTTGAAAGCACTCGGACAATGACATGTTTGAAATATTCCATTCATCAGTTAGTTAACAGAGGAGTTACTTCGCATGATATTTCCTTAAGATGTTCACCTCTGATACCGTCCAACCCCGGTGATTTTCCACATTTGAGCGAGTCAATTATAGCCGAAATTTCTTTATCTTCGACTGGACTCAGAAAGAAAGAGTTCTCATTGACGGCTTGATGAGGGCTCGCAGTAGGAGGCTTGATTATTTTTTCAGCGTAATTTTTTCCTATATTTGCGAAAAATGAATTAAATAGGTTTGCCCTCCCCTTGTCGTCGTTAGTTGTTATTCCGTCCTCACATGAAATTTCACCCATCGAAGTATTTTTCTCAGAAACATTGATCTCATTAAACAATTTTTCCACATTTCTTTTGACCTATTATGACTATTATCTATTTTACCCTGGTATACATCTGCTTTGCCTCCCTTATTAGTCTGTTTGTACAAGCTCTATAATTAAGGTAGTTAATTTTTTTGATTCATCTTCAGGATTGTTTTTGTATTCTTTATATAAGAGTTTTTCTGTTTATAGATATAACTAGTCCAGCGGTCATCTCCATTTTTTTCTTTTACGTTCACCACTTCTTATTTTACCGTTGTTGTGTTCTCCTCTATCATAGTTTTGATTGTCATGGTAAGATAATCCGCCTGTTCTTCCGTATTCTCTAGACTATAGTACCTTGACCAGTCATGTTCTCTGATACTCGTCTAAGATCGTGGTAATTTACATAGCTTCTCGTCGCATAGTCTCTGCTCATTTTCCTTCCTTGCCCAATCGGGACTCCCAATATAGTGCATTTGTGATCTGTTATACCTGTCTCAAACACTGCAGAAATGCATTCTTGATGTATATTCTCTCTTGATCTTAGGAACATATGATCAATGCAAGTTCTTGACCCACCATGTACTCGAGTGCATTCATTAATCATGGACACGAAATTATATTCACTTTACTTAGACTATTCAGATAGTTTGAGACTACCTCTCTTTCAGACTGTATGTCCAAATTAAACATCGCCCACAATAA
>CM024239.1:99683536-99734726 GCA_013421045.1 Propylea japonica
AAAGCCCAGTGCAGGTGCATTCGAGCGCTCGTTCTTTGTGAAGCAATAATGCTATTACCTCACAATTCTGTATAGGACTTGATATTTATGCGAGTTATCTATGAATGCGCAATCTCAGAATGAGCGGAATTATATTTGGAAAATTATTCAAAAAATTGAACATATAAAATCAATAATTAGAAAAAAAATTCTATGGTTCTGATGATACGATCCTCTTGAAATGTAGCACGAACATTCAATATATCAATCTTTATTCACGAAATGAATTTCGCTCGAATCTGATTTCTTGTTATGGAAATATAGAGATTCTTCTTTCCAATATTCCAATTGAATTTTTTATGGTTTACTTAACACTATGACCACAAAATTTTGCAAGAGACTTATTGAGAGCTTTTTGCATGTGGCCGCAAAATTTCATTTCAATTGTTGTTTTTTATCTGGGATATCGAAAGGCAAGAATTTTGAATAGCTATATTTTATAGAACACACCCTGTACAATTTGACTGGTTAACGAACTTAACCGCGGTATTCAGGAACCGAATTCACCCTGAAAATCTCAAGTCTCTAGGACGATTCCTTCGAAAGTTATCGTGCTAACGGCCGGACGGCTCCACAAACAGAATTGAATTTGACCACGGATTCGTCATCAGGTAGTCGCATTCTAATCGTTTGAGACCATTTTCGGTTCGAAATTCGAAAATAACAGTCGTTTAGAGCAAAACGATACCTATAGCACTCGTTTAAGTAAAACGAGCGCTCAAAATCTAGCAAAATTGGATATTGAGGTGGATACGAATAACTCAAGCTTCCCGTGACATTATTAAATGACATTAATGTCGTTGACATTCACCGCGTACTTATATCCTGCCAACTATTCCTCAGATTTAATTATTTCCTAAATTCAACTTCACTACATTGAAATTCTAAACTAATAAAACATCATTTCAATAATATTTCTTCGTTTTGAAAAAGTCCATTGAACAATAAGGCATACACAGAGTTAGGAAATTGTAAAAAAAACGAGACTTCTGGTTTCTGAAGTCTCTTCTCTACAGCCTATAAGATCAGCTTTATCACAATAACCTAAAAATTACATGGTATAAGATCACTTCAATTAGGTACCTCTATTCTTTCTTATGATACAATCTATGGAAATATAATAGGATATCATCAATTATGATCTCCTGTTTTTATTTTGATGCAGACGTTTACTCTCAACTCATTCTTAAAACAACATTCCTATGAAGAGAAAGATAAAAACTCAAACGAACCAATTTTTAATTAACGCTTTCCAAGTTTCCTTTCTAAACTGATTGAACAAAACTACTAAGTGAATGATTCTGTGAAAACGCATTTATTATTTCATATGTTTGTTTGTTGTTTAATTAATTGAAAATAATGTATTGAATTTTGTAGCTGGCAAATAAATATTATTATATGATTATTATTAGGTAAACACACATGTATCTCTAACAATTTTTTTAGTCGTGAATTATTGCGTCAAATTATACAAAGTCGTGATTTCAGGACAGTAGCTACAGTGATGAGCGTAATATTGCTTGTCCAAACAGGTTATGTCCATGGACTAGAATCATAACCGTTCTTGTGTACACATGATGTACAGTAGTTCAACATGTTGTTTTGTTATCGGTTGCAACGAGAGGGCCGAAAGGGAAGGCACAATTATACATAATAATGTCGAATTATACATTATATGATTATATTGTTCATTGACCGTGAAGTAATTATAAATTGTGAGATAAATCATATTTTGTTTTTGTTACTGTGAAATCCCATCTTTTTCAAGTTGAATTTCAGAAGGAGAAAGGGAAATTGGTAGAGATATCATATCAATTCCAGAAATTGTGTATGCTTATTCAAACGAGAAAAAATTCTCTTCGATGAGATATATTTAAGTTGTGGGTTGTTTTATTAAAGCATGAAAGTTTACGCTTATTTTTAAAATACGTATAGATCTTCATTTCGAAGATTTGAATGGTATATTGGTATATCTTTTGCTCAGAAAAACTTCAGTGTTCAGTGTACCAGAGGTGGTATTGCTCATAGCAATAAAATAAAATAAATAGCTATATATTTTAATCTATGCCGAATTGGAAAATGGGAAAGGAAAAAAGTGTTCTTTTGATCTCAGGAATCTACAGTTAAAATAAATGTACAAATCAAAGACCTACCCGGTATTAATCACAAAGTAACCTTTTTGAGTTTAGCAGCGTCTGAAATGTGTAATATCTCTCCTCTCTCTCTCTCTCTCTCTCTCTCTCTCGATTGTATTCACAGAAGGAAGTGATGAAAATAAAAAGGCGACCTATTGAGTTTTTTTCAATTTAATTTTACCGCCATAACGAATAATTTAGACAGATATTAGTTCCTAATAGCATATGTCGCTACCAAAAGTTGGCCGCCAATTTGTTTCCACAGAGTAGTGAGGCCTTCGCATTTCTTTATTGTATGTTCTGTGCTTTTATCGTTGGCGCAATTTGTAAATATTTGACATAAATATAAAGAATTACTTTCCAATTTCGATCAATGAATGAATGGTGACATACATTCGGAATTGTTTCCCCATAAGGCAATGATTATAGTTGAATTTTTTTTTTCAATTACTAATAATGAAAGCAATGCTAAACATAGACAAAAAACAGCGTCTCCGCCACGGTACGGTTTTTGAGCATATATTCAGGGCCAGAGGAAAACTGAAATAATGAAGAATTTTTTGAAATCCTACCCCGTATCTATTTATGTCTGTTAGGTCGGACCGGCACTTTCAGAGGAATGTTGTTGGCACAATACAAGGGCATTAAGATTATATATTTTTTTGCATTGAAAAGTGAACAAACATTATCCCCTCTTCGACTCTCTATTTGGTCTCGTACCACGTGCGTCGACACAATCCAACAGTCGAAAAACGTCTCGTCGAAAACCTTCTTTTCGACTAATGGTACCATAGAGATAGAATACTATTCTATCTCTATGAATGGTACCGAGCCTAACAGTGAGGCTCCACTACTACTGCGGTAGTCTCAATTACACTCAGCCACTTCCACTACCGCTCACGTACTCTGAAATAATTCCCGAAATACTTCTGCGACAGAATCGAAGGCAGTGATCATTCAAACTTTGACGCTATATTTCTCTCGCGACCAAGTTTCGGCAATGACGAACAAAGAAATTTCACAGCAACCTAGTTGAATGTAACAACTTACTGCCGCTTTTACTGCCTGTCCTTTGCCTTCCGTATGAACAACCGCCAATGTAAAGAGTGTAAGCGCGAGTTTTAGTGGCAGGAGCAGGGGAAGTGTAATGTGGTGATTACATTCTCGTGCTGCCCACTTTCCGGCTCCTGCTCGATTACCTGCTTCCTGCCATGGAAGTGAGCTGAGTGTAATCGGGGTATTACGTTGCGTTGTTTTAACTTATCGAAGTTCAAAAGACAAAGTGGCAGGAAGGGCAATGCACTATCTATCCAATAAAATAATTGTCAAATTTATACACTGTAAACAAATGAGAGGGACTTAGGGAGATGATTCCTTGATGAAAATAAGCAGGAGTAGTTCATATACATTTTTTTCGAAATGGACCTCCCTTCCAAGATACAGCCTTTGGAAGGCGATGACGAGTTGACAGTTTTAATTTTTTTTAGGTGTCCCAAAAAACACTGAGTCATAAAATTATACATAATATGATTCATTAAATAATGTTACTCACACATTTTTTTTTGATCCCATAACTTTTTATTAAGAGTTGAAAATAACAATCCCTTAAAATTTTCCTTCAAAAATTGTTTTCGTGGAATAGATTTTCGAGAAATGAAATTCTCTCATGGTTTTCCATTCAATTCTGGAGAAAACTTGCAAACTCTTTCAAAATTTCGATACAGTCGATAATTTTCTCGGAAAAAATAAAAACTGCTTTGTTCCATTTTTCTATTAGACCTTTAACACCTTTCCAACATCATATTTTGTTAAGGTGGGAAATGTCTAATAGAAAATGGAACAAATCAGAACGAAACGAATCCTATACAAAATTCAAAAAAGCAAGATCACAATCGCCTCATCCATGTAAATGAATGGAGCAGAACCAGCAAAACAAGAAAAATGCGAAATCCAATAAATCTTGTAATTTCCAAACGAAAAAGCTCAAATTTGTAGCAATATATTTGCTGTATATTCCCTAGAGGGCGGAAAGAGTCGAAGGTTTCCAACCAGTCATTTTCCATTAAAACTGTTCGGAGTCGAATGCGATATTAATAAAAATGATTAGAAGTCCGTCCCGTGTGGAATGTGTGGTATGTAACCTCCCATTGCTAGGTGATCCTGAAGCTGCAGGTCCAGCCGGTTCATCTCCTCCCTTCATTTTTAACCGCACTATGCCTGTCCTCTTTTTTATATTTGGATGGCTCTTTCGCCCTATTTGTGCATTTTCATTCGAACGCTTTGCATCGCTCAATTATTTGTCTATGGGGAAAATGCAATCGGCAATGTTCTATATTCTGGATATGTTTTTTTTTGAGCTGGTTCGTTGGCAAACATCAGGCTATGCTTAAATAATAATAATAAGTGCCTTTATTAATACAATACACAAAAATCTCGAGACGAAGTCAATTGGAATCAATGATGGAGAATTCGAAATCAAAATAATTTAGTCCAGCCGTCCAGCTTTTCGACATACATAAATTAAGACTCCTTGACAAGAAAATATTTTATACGAATGGAAACTATAGTGTGCTTTAAAATTTCTTTTCCGTCGATATCAAAATAAAAAGTGATTTTAATGTGTAAGAAATTGATCATTAATGACCCATTTTAATGCTCAATTTCTGCTATTTTAATGTGCAATCCTCATGGCAACCGTTCACAAAGTATTCAGAACAGAAGCACTACGAGAAATGTCAAAACTCTACTGGAACATAGATACATTGAAATTTATCATGACAAATGTAAGTCTTGTGTAAATGATAATGTATTTCAATCAAGAATTCATACACAATTCATATTGAGATCATCGGAAAAATCTTGTAATCAACTCGGTTAATAATCGAGCGATTCCAACTATTAACGTGTGAGCGGAGCGAACACGTTAAAATATCTTGACCATTAGTCGCTGTCTTTAATAACCTAGTGACCTAGTTGATTAAATAACTATTTCTTAGATAATATCAAAAACTTAAAATTATGACATATGTCCAATTTCATTAATATATATCGATAATTCCTCGAAAACAAAATCAAAGAAGGTTTTTATTTTGATTCATATTGAGCGCTCGTTCTACTTAAATGAGTGCTATATCGTTTAGCCCAAATGTCTGTTATTTTCGAATTTTCAGACGAAATGGTCTCAAACAATAGGGTTCGACTTCCTGATGAAGAATTCATGGTCAAATTAATTCTGTTCGGGAGGTTGGCTGTCTGTCCATCCGTTAGCACGATAACTTCCGAAGGGATTGTCCTAGAGATTTTCAAGGTGAGTTCGGTTCCCAAATGTCCCGGTTGAGTTCGTCAACCAGCCAAATTGTACATGGTTTTCCATAAAATATGGCAATTCAAAATTTTGTTCCTCAATATCTCAGACAACAATAAATCAAAATGGAATTTTGCAGCTAAATGCAAGATGTTCATTATAAGCTTCATGCAACATTTGTGGTCATAGTGTTAACAGAACCATAAAAATTCAATTGGAATACTGAAAAAAAAACTTCATATTTTCATAACAAGATATCAGGTTCTGTTGAAATTCATTTTGTGAATGAAGATTGATATACTGAATGTTCTTGCAAAATTTCAGAAAGATCGCATCATCACAACCTTAGAATTCAATTTTTTCAATTGTCAAGTTTTCACATATTTCAGTTTTGAATTATTTCCGGAATATTATTCCGATCGTGCTGGATTTTGCATTTACATATTTAGTATCAATCTCATCTTATACAGAATGTTGAGGTAGAGGAAGTGGTCCGAATACGAGCCTGCACTTATATGGCCAACCTATTTTGTAAAGCACGTCGTACATTTATGAATTCCGTACTGAAACACTTCTATTAGAGTCTTAATCATTTCTGTGTTGAGCAGGAGCCTTATGTGTAACTTTGAGAAACAGGTGCATTAAACTTATTTGTGTGTTTAAAAAAATTTTTCTGGTAAGTGCTTTCGTGGTATTATCTGTATATTATAAACCTGGATAGTTGGTGTTTTATTCTTAGATTATGACCAGTGTTGATATTCTAAAATTAAACGTACTAAATACTGAATGGAAAAGAAATAAATGCTTTAAAAAATCACATGGAATGTTGATAATAGGGCCCCTGATGTGGTCTTATTATGGGACAGGCTCATATCTAAACCAAGTCTTGATAAAGTGTATCTTTTGCAGTTCATCATGCCACGAGCAAACCGAAGTTTATATCAAAGACTTGAGACAAACATGAGACTTGAGATATGGTTAAAGCTATGGAAGGTGTTAATAATAAAATAATGCATTCATACATACATATGTGACTTTGCGAGTAGTTTTTAGGTTGAAATATATTTCAATTTTCATTTTAGGTCTGTCATCCAAAAAAAAATATTCATGATTTAAAACTGTGGATACCTACCAATTGATTTCTTAGGCCCATATTTACCAGTTAATTCAAATGTAGATATGTACATTATCTTCAGTTTGTACAGAAATCCTACCTAAATTCCATTTTTTTCAATGCCTTTTTAATATACCATAGGTCCTTTGAGCTTGCAGTGTATTACTGGATATTTATTCGTAAGATCCAAAAATTTAGTGGAAAAACAAAAGGGGGCTCATATTCGGACCACTTCCTCTAATAGTCTTATTGTTCCACTAATGAACAAGCGATCAAAGCATCTGCTCAGGGCTTTCCTAAGTTTATTCCCTGAAGAAAAAGTCTAAGTTAGGTTCAGGCTTAATATTGAGAGATGGCAGTGCTTATATTGGTAGAAATTCAGAGGGCCCATATTTCACACACGGTCCATGTTACCATTTTGTCCTTTACACATTCAGTGCGATTCTGTTTGCACATAACCATATTGCTAAGAATAAGATATTGCTATCATAGCAAGATCCACAATATTCTATATTCTAATCGACGATTCTGTGGCAAGATGATTTGTCAATTTAGACATACTCAACTTTGCTATCCGCATTGCTATCTTGGTAAGGTCGAAACAGTACTTGGCCAGGTCCAAAACAATTAGAAAGACTCTAGTGAAACATTGGGTACGTTCAGCAGCACTCAATTGTTGACAATAATGAGTAAGTTGAGAAAGCAATAGCGTTCAGTAAAACCGCTGACAGATCGATGTTTCTCAGCAGCTGTCGATTTCTGACAGCGGAAAAAATTGCGCTTTGTAACTCATCTAACCGCTGAGACATGCGCATTTACCTATTTTGTGATTTGTTTGTGTTTAGGGTTTTTAGTTGAAGTTTAGTATTGTTGTGTTCTGTGAGTTGAAGTTTATTAAAGTATTTTACTAACTGGCGTATTTTCAAAAAATGAGGGTTATATATCACGATATGTCAGATTTGTAAATCACTCAGCGAAGCGTTCAGAAAATTTTCATCCGCTGAAACTCAACTTTGTTCAAAATATTTTTGCTTCATGCCAACAATTGCGTGCTGCTGAACGTACCCATTTATTTCATTTAAATTTTTCGGAGGGTTTAAAAATAAGTAAGTATGATACAATGAAAATTGAATTGACGTACTACAGAACATTTAATTTTAGGAGAATTCTTAGATCGCAAAACCGACATATTGGGGACACTAGAGAAGTTAATCAAAATTATGCTGTCGTTCCCCAAGATCCATCTCTATCGCCTCCCACTAGCTATTCAATGATACTTAATAAAAACCAGACCACCCTCTTGACTTTTCTAGATGCCTACATACAACGCCAGCTATTATCCTCATCAACCTTGACAGTGTTGCCACATACACCGTCATATCTTGAGAGCACCTGTAAAGGCATCACGCCCCAGTTAGGGTGACGGCGGGATTTTGTTTGATCTTCTTTCAACCCCTTCGAGCGGTGGCGTAGCGCCAGTGCAACCCTATTTATCGATTGAGCATTCGATATAATTGGACATCGAACGGGCCTCCATACAACCGACTGAGCGTCATGTCATCATATTAGGCTGGTGCGGTCTCAATTACATCGTCCCTATTGTTTCGTTTCATCCGTTTGCGGGCCGTATTTGACAGGCGGCCTGGGTTCGTTATAAACTGCTTATTTGAAATGAATGCATTCAATTTGAACATCGCTATATAAATACGAGAATATGTCAGGATAGGCATATTGAAAGGCCTTCTGTGGCACTTGAATTCAAGTTTGGAGCAATGAAGTATGTTTTCGGAATATGCAACTGTAGTTACGCAATGTTCTTCGGTTGTGGTTTCATGAATTTTATTTCGAGCTGACTACAATTTTTTTGAAATAACTCGTTCATTATTCAGTTCTAACCGCATATCTGAAAGATGTACATAATATCAAGTTGTTGTAGTGTAGACCGTAAAACGGGGTTACTTCGACAGGTTTTTGGCATGTTTGTTGTTCTGTAAATGAAACTATACTCTTGACAACCTTGGCTCCTATTCCATTGTAACAATTGAACAACACAACAATTGGTTGTATTCACTAAAAAAATTATTGTGGCCCCACCCCCCTTCACCTTTTTTTTAAATTTCTTTTTGGTGTCGAAGTTATCCCGGGTTGGGGGTAACTTCGACACCATGCAGAATTATGCATAAAATCGAAGTTAGCTTTCTCCAGGGTAACTTTTACACCGAAAAATGTAAAAATAAATATATAATAATAATAATAACCGTAATAATAATAATAGTAAATGGGTTGTTCAAAATAATACTTGCAGAAATTCATTTATATATTTAGCAACTTTGGTAAGGCATATTTGGCATATAAATCTGAACAAAAAAACATCCTTTTAACTAAACAAAAACTCTTAAATAAAGTAGGTAACACAAGTAAAAAAAAATCTCAGCTTTTTGACGTAGGTGCGCGGCATCTTACAAAAAAATTAGGTACGTGTTACCTGAAACAACGATGAAAAACAAAACTAGAAATAATAATAATAAAGACAAAAAAATAGTAATAATGATAATAATAGTGATACTCGTAACAATAAACAATAAATGGATAACCGAAAAAACACTAAAAAGTCAATTTGTATGCAAAAAACATGCATGATATTATACGTGTCGAAGTTACCCCCGCTGTCGAAGTTTTACGGTACCTTATATGTTTATACATATTCCATTTTCATACTTTTCTTACGGAATCAACGATATAACTTTTGCAGAAGAAGATCCAGAAAAAACCACATAAATAAAACCAAAAACAACATACTGTTATGAATTTATTTCTTCTTCATCGAGTTCAATCGAAATATATATTTGTTACAATTTTATCAACACTATTCGATCATGATCCAATTAAGGCAGTTACTATATTGGCCACTATGTCGTAATTGCATATATTATTTCCTTATTTCCAAAAATTCTTTGATTCTGAAAACAGTTCCATAGACAATTCGTTTCGAGAGATTCATGCGCCTGAGCTATTCCGTAGGTTTGCGTTCCTGTTCTATTTCAAGCATACCTATGTTTTACGCAGATTGTATATATTAAACCATTACAAAGAAAATGAGAAGTTAGAGAAGAAAAATCGTCACAGTAAAGCAATCGTTAGTGATTTTATTAAGTCAAAACCTTCGATATCATAAAATATACTCAATTCGAACGAATATGAACATGACATCAAACAACAATCATATTATGCTAATTGAGTAACTCGGGAGCTTGGAGATTTAAACAAAACGACCACTCATAGGCCCGTACTTCGAGCTTCTGAGTTGCTCACCAAACAAAACGAATAAGTCTATTGAGTGTACTGGTGTATCTTGTAGCTGAGAATTTCATAGAATTAAGTAAATTCCCATGATTTACGTAATGTTCTGAGTGTTCTATTTGTGATATTTTGTTATAGAGGAATAATTGGAAGCTTATACATTGCATATATTTCATGATACCGAAAGTTGATGAGCTGGTAAATTCATTGTCTAATAGCTTCAGTTCAGATTGTTATGATTTTCACAATAAAGCTCACGAACGAGTAGCTGTATGTATATGTATGCAATATATTATTATTTTCATTGAGAATAACGTAAATAATCATTTTCTGTGAAATTGACTTTTGTCCGGACAATATTACATATTATTTTAAATTTCTTCGTTTTCTCTGCTTTTTCGATGGAAAACGAAAATAGACACAGGGCATTTGGATTTTCAATATTTTTTTCGTTGTTCAACAAGACACACTTTTTATGACAACGAATAGTTCAGCATATTAATGTATATACATACATGCAAGTAGGTACGACGCGATCCTACTAAAAGCCTTTTGCTATGAATTGAGGAGGAATGACATCATTTCGTATATCATGTGCATATTGAATACATGCATTTCACGAGGCTAGAATTATACCATTTTATGCGTGTCGTGTCCATTCGCTATGTTTTAAATTTTTTCGTCATTATTATATTCGAAAAACTCTTAAATTTGTAATTATTCAAATTGCATGCCAAATTTGCCTAATATACCAACTGGTTCCTAGATCTAAAAAAATGGATTCATTCATAATTCGCTTCATTCCTGAGATTGTTTCGGTTAATATCATTTTATCTGAATGTAAATTTTTGAATCTTTCAAAAATGTATCACTGAAACATTTACCGTATAGTTATTTTACATGATCATTTCTAGTAACAGCTGCTAAATTCTTCTAGCACTTTTCAAAAATTAAATTAGATATACAGAAATATACAAAGAAAAATTGCTAGAATCACCCGAAAACATTGAATGGAAAGCATATATGGGAGTTCAATATTGAAGTATTTTATCAACGAAATAAATCTTGTAGAGGAAAAATGGAAAAATTAAAAACTAACGGCGGTTGAATTACTTCAGTTAGATACTAACTTATCGATAATTACTGGTTCTTCAGTTATGTAGTAGATAATATCATCAGTCAACTGAGTGAAATATTGAGAGATGAAAAGTACAAATTTGAAATGTTACATTTTGAAAGCTATTGTTTTTTGAAATGTGATTTGTTCGATATTTGTTATCATCAGCTCTAGTTATTTCACCCATTTGTTTGATGATTTATTTATTATATGTATGAGGAAAAACAGTATTTATCGTTGGTTTGCTGATGGCACTATTCAGCCGATATATAATTGCATTAATGAAAACTCGAACTTTCAAGTCTTCTTGTTTTTCTTCTACGAAAATAATAATTGATAAAATCAATGAATGTGTTCGAGCTAGTTATAACATAATCCGATCTCTGATTTCACTCCAATATTTTCGTTCGAAATTCTTGAAACTATCCAAAACCCGGTCCTGTACTAGGAATTGATGCAAATTTCGCATTCAGCTCAGTTGGCTGGCGCCCGGACGTAACTCGAGTGTGAATATGTTTTAACGAAGTCAACCCCACACTCACTTCGCACCGTGATCTGTTTCCATATAAATGAATCTATTAATTTAGCCCATTTGTTCCCTTAATTGGGCCCTGTGAGCCGCAACAGCAATAAATTACTTGTTTAGCAGCAGATTTCAGCCGTGGGTCTTCCGAATAATTGCTAGTCAAAGTTCGGAATGTGTTATACTACCTCAGAGAAAGGGGGAATAGGAAACTATCAATTAGTGGCCTATGATTGCCCTGAATCTTACAGCTTCCCAGAATTGCGGTGGTCGGATGCAAATTTGTCGGTTTAAGTGCCCGGTATTCGGTTTGAACACTGGTTCGGTGTTACGATGACGACAATACATTAGACTGCGTTGAATAATTAAGTGTTCGTAATGATATGGTGTAATTAACACCCTGGGATTGTCCTTCGTGCCAAATGACTGTTATTCGTAACTTTCTCTCAGCGAATACTCAATAGGGGAGAGTGCTCCACAGTGATACAAATTTAATATTTGATCGAATTACCGAATAAAAGAGAGATAAATTTCTGGGATTGCGAATAGCTTGCTCAATATTTTTCGGAACCTAGCAATTAATGAAGCACTATGTGATGAAATTTACGGAATTTCGATTTCTTTGAAAAAGGGTGTTTTTGCCTCAATGTGGAACATTTTATGTTCCACACTATCGATAATTATATATTAATATATGTTTTTTTTTTGATAACGCCCTCTAGTTGATTTCGTTCGCAATGCGAAGTTATTCGTAACTATCGCTCAGCGAATTTGAAATTAATCGTCATAAACAAAGAAACAATTATATAATTGGTTTTATTGAAAATTGATGGTACAACAAGTAATTGACTTGTATGCAGAAAAAAATTCTTACAAATTGTCAATGAGATTTAGCACTACTTATCGAAACCAATTGATGCTACAGCATCCTTCGTTAACTCTCATCTTGTTGGAGGGTTTAATTTTGTCTAATGAAAACCTAAAAATATTTAATTCATGTTCGGCAGCCAGATTCTGACAATATATTAGACTGTTGAATAATTTGAATTGAATTTTTTGAAGGAGGTGCAAAAGTTTTCGATGTTCGGTTTGTCATCAAAGGAAATTACAAAAATGTCATGTTGTGACAAACACAAACAGAACAGAAGCAGGCAAAGAAATAGACAACATCATCTTGATAGTGTGGAATTGTACAGTGACCAGAAGTGTAAAGTGGTATGGTAGTAGGCAATTAAGTCACAGAGTATAGAAAAAGTCGATCATGACTGAAATATCTTGAATGAAATCAGCTACATACCAGATTTCATCAAGTTGTACCGATAAACCATACGGCTAATACATATTGTAAAGTATTTTAAAAACACATACAGTCGTAGAATAAAAAAATCTCTCAAGGTGCAACTATAATAAGATTATAATTTTCGGAGTTTATAAAGAAACAACTAAACTCACCACATTATGAATACCTTCACTTGTATTCGCCGGTTTTGATAAAGGATTCTTTCTATTTGAATGCCCCTCCGTAGACACGTTGCTGTGCTGTGAAACATTTGCTGAAACAAAAATTATGTTTCAGATGATTGGGCATCTCTTCAAAGCAGCAAAAATCTACAGATCATATTAATTCACTATTTTGATAAGAATAAGTATTTATTTGATTGAATTTTAACCACTGGATGATACAATTATTCAACATAATAGTCCGTTCGAATTTAGGACGCAATAATATAAACATATTTAGAAGTGTTTGTTGATGTTAAAACTTTATCACCGTCTCGTTCAGTATTTGTCCTCTCAAGGCTGCAACGATACAAATCAAAAATATTTATTCAACAAACTGATCTAAAAACTCGTAATCATTTCTAAAATATTTTTTTTTGCAATAAATCTTGTTTCTGAAATTCATCGAAAGTTAGGTTATTGTATTTAATTAATTGTTATTCATCTTATATATCTTATGAGGTGGAAAACCTGTTTCTTTTCAACGAATAGCCTCAGAAGCTAAAAGACTTTTACATCCACAAAATATCACAATTTAAAGCAACAAAAATGCAGAAACAAGATTTATTGCCAAGAAAAAATATTTTCAGAGGTAATATGTAGATCGTTAGTTTGGATAAATGGTTTTGTATATTCGTACGACTTTGTGAATGTTTTAAGATCAATGAGCACTTTCCAATTCTTCCAAATTACAGTTACTATTTATTCAATATCCACTATGGATGCGGTCACTCCACATAATGTAAACAAAGTAAATCCCATAGTTTACGCAAATGATAACTCTTATAGATCGAATGGTGTTAACTGCTGTATCTTCAGAGCAAGAAGTAAACTTTACTTTTACTGATTTCACTGGCTGGTCATAAAAACAATATTTCAACCAATCAACGAGTTCCAATGACCGTAAGAAAAATTCCAAAGAGAGTAAAGAATGACCGAAACGTAATGAATTACTAATGTCCTTAGAAATTGCTTTGAACTTGAACATCCTGTCCAAGTTTGTCAAGTGCCTTTAGATAAATTTTACCCAGACGTTATGTCGAATTTAGGATTTGTACCAAAATACATCCCGAAACATTTTGAATTGATTAGCCTGATAAAGATTTTTAAGTTCAAATTTATTCGTCTTGGGCCCGCCGCCTATAAAAACTCGTGTAATATTTGGTTGAAAGGAGTAGGAGACGAAATATTCGGGATATGTTGGAAACCTGAATATCTTGAACATTATCGAAATCGGCCATATTTCTTCTTGGTTGTTGATTTATTTCGAGCAACCCTGTCGAAATATGTTCTGTGAACCGAATATTCCTAACTCAAAAGAAACACTTTTTTCTTTAGCAAATTTTCCGAATCGGCTCCTTTAATAAAATTCCATTTTCAATTATATCTCGCAAACGATCCCATCGAATGAAATGATTTTCGGGATATAGTTTTTGATTGATGAGAAAAATATAATTCCAAAACAAAATTCCATCCACATCCTCCAATTTTCGTGAATATTTGGCCATTTTAGAAAATAAAAGTATGCCTTATGTTTTTCCGTATGATGCGTCGTTTTCGACTTATGTATTTGAATTTCAAAGATGAAAAATGTCTATGAAATTCCTAGATTTAGGTAAATTGGCCGAATGCAACACTGTTTAAAAGATTCGCAGAATTCAATGTTATCCCCTATGATATAGGTCTCTAAAAGTTGAGGATGGACTACTTGAATTTTTCATTTGGAATGATATTGTTTAGCGGAATCCGAAAATGATCAAATCACATGCAATTCACAAAGGAAATCGTCTTAAGAATCCCGTAAAAATGAAATTTGAAACTACAAAAATCCATACCATTAAGTAAGGTATTCAATTCACCAGGTTCACCAAAACAAAGATTCCATGATACACTTCAATTCCAAAAGTATCTCTTCCCGTAACTGTGCTGATTCTGTCTGGCACATTAATCAATTCATAAAGCTTCTTTTTCGAGCTAACTCATATAGTATAATAATGAATTTATTGAAAGTGTTGTTCTGGTTTTAATCCATCCGAAATTCAAGTATTCTCAATATCTCGCTATTAGTATATTGAAAAATTGATTCACTTCTGCATTCATAACCTAACTGAGATATTTTGTTTTATTCTAACTACAATGGGCTCAGCAATTATGCTATGTACCCAATATCTGTAATTTTGAGAGTATTGGTAAGGACGACACACCACCACCTAGACACAAAGTCCATGTCTTACCCGGGTTTCGAACCCAGTACCGCCGTGCGAGAAGTCAGGCCTCAACCAACTAGACCACCGCGGCCGATCAGGGATATTATTTAAATGTTTAAAAAAGTAAATCAACATAACCTCATAAAAAACAGTTCAGTTACATGTTTAGATTTTGAATTTGAATGTTCTTTTTCTCTAACCACTATCATAGCATTCTATGAGTCTGCCGAAAGGGTTCTGTTTGTACGTTCACAGATAAATAAGACCTGTTTTATATCATTATTAAAATGAAAGGTTATGTTATAATCGGAAAACAGAAAAACTTCTGCAGAAGATGTAATAAACAACAAGGAGTATTGATTATTACACGGGTACTGAAGCTTAATCTTACTGATGAGTGGTAGCTAGATGGATTTCCCATAATCGAGAATAAAATGAAATCAAGAGAAAATATTCATCTTTTGTCGTCAAGTAATTTATGATAACGTATCCGTTGCCTTATGAATACTTCTTTTTTCACCGAATCGAATGAAAAGTCTAAGTTTACGACTATTTAATATTACGTTTAGATCCTCATTTCGAAGATTTCAATGGTATATTGGTATATCTTATGCTTAGAAAAACTTCAGTGTTCGGGTTTCTAGGGGTGGCATAGCTCATGAAAATTTAAAATGGCTATATCTTTTAATCTAGGCCGGATAGAAAAAATTGGTGAAGAAAAAAAGGTTTCTTTTGGAAACACTGTCCTCGTAATCCTCGTATGACAAACAATACTACAGAAATAACTCTATAATGAGAAAACCGATATTTAACCAATCAACAAGTCCAATGACCGTAATCTACACTGAAATCACCAAAGTATGAGGTGAGTAAAAATTTAACCCTTCCAACTCCATAGAACATTCTTTAGTTGTTGTTCGGAATGTGTCGGATATTGAATGGACTAGTAAGGAGAGATAGAGATCTACTCTGTGGCGTTCACGATAGAAAGGTCGTGGCGATAGAATGAGGGGTTTCCTTCACTTCATACTTTCCCAAAATAGGCTGTAGGTTCCGAGGCGTGCGATATCTACAGGAGCTACCCAAGAGTGTAAAACGGAATACTTTCCCAATCTCCTTATACAATTATCGAAATTTAAACCCACCTTGTACTTTGCATATATTCCGGAGTTATTCAAGTAACTTTGGACAGACTATATCAGAAAAGGCCACTGCTCTGTACATTTCCAGACTAAAAAGAATGATGAAAAAGCACAGAAATTTTTGTCGGATTGTTATCATTGAATTCAACAAATGAACGAAACTATGTTTGTCACTGACGAGAAAGGTGGCAATTTAAACGTGGAAAATTATGCCCCAATCAATATTTGTCTCATCCCAGTGAAGTCACGAAAAATGCGAAATATGTAGAAAAATTTCCAATGAATGCTTCATAACCACCTGTCAAACAATGAAAACGGAAAAAATCCAGTCGAACCCGTGGTCACGTGTCCGTTTTCATGCATTCTATGTGTCAAGCGCCATCAAATGACGGGTCAAAGTGTGCACGCATACAAACTATAATTGTCCCGTCTGGAACAAAAGCTTTTTAGGCAATTTTGTTGTAGGACGACGACAAAAGGGACGGAAATATTTTGTGAGCCAGGAAAAATAGATTGAAGAAAAAAATGAATGAGAATTGCCTGAGTTAGGGAAACACATGAAAAAATTCGATTTTTATATTTAGCTTGATAACCTAGCTACTATGACAGTTGAAGACAAAACAGTTCGTGAGCTTCTCTATATCCTAAAAGCGAATTATTGGTATCATTCTATTCATTCATAATTTTAGCCGACCGCAAATGTAATATATCCCGGATCTTTCAGAGTAGATTTAAGATTTAAACCGGAAAACTGAATTCTCGAAAGCATAGAATGAAACCAATTATATTGCAAGATATTCGAGATTTATTTATCATTTTTCCAATATAAACAAGCATTCAAAGGCTTCACACTCAAAGCATAATGTTTTACATTGCTACTGAAAGAATTAATTAGTGTTTCGACATTTTCATTCTTGCTTTTCTGATATAAAGTAGGTATTAAGAATAAGATGCGAACTAGATAGATCAAGAGTCATTGAAAAAATACTTCTTAAACTCCCTGATGAAGTATTCTCTTACGAGAGATATCAATTTTTGTGCTCTTAATCTCACGATCGTTTCCTACATAAAATCCAAATTTCATTGATATAATATATTTGCGACTTGTTCAAATGGACAGACTATACCAGAATAGAAGACCGCTCTGTACATTTCCAGATTAGCTAGGCAGCTAGGCTGATAAATAAGCACAGAAATTTTTGTTGGATTGAATTCATCAAATGAACGAAATTGTTGTTATTGTTATCAACAAGTAGGTTGTGCACATTAAGTTTAATAAATCAAAAGAAGGAAAAGAGGTAATTCAGTGTGATAATTTATTCTGTAAGAACCGGAGCGCTTTCGGTCTAGGCCATCATCAGGGTTCCCTGGTAGGGCAACACCAATTAATATATCGGTGAATTGGTAAATAATATTCATATATTACCCGTCTAGAAATAATACCACAAGCTGGAATGCTCGGAGTGTTGCAAAAGCCAGCACCAATCGTAAAAATATCATGAATATTTAACAAAAAACTAACAACTGTGTGTTTGTCACTGGCGAAAAATGTGACGATTTAATCGTGGAAAATTATGACCCAATCAATATTTGGTTCATACTGGTGAAGTCATGGAAAATGCGAAAATCTTTCCCATGAATGCGTCATAACCACCTGTCAAACAATGAAAATAGAAAAAATCCAGTCGAACACACTGTCACGTATCCGTTTCCATGCATTTTATGTGTCAAGCGCCATCAAATGACGGGTCAAAGTGCATGCAAATTATAATTGTCCCGTCTGAAACAAAAGCTTTTTAGGCACTTTTGTTTCAGTACGACGACAAAAGGGAAGGAATTATTTTGTAAGCCAGGAAATATAGATTGAAGAGAAAAAAATGAATGAGCATTCCTACTATAGTTTTAACAGCTAGAGCCTGCTATAGACAATTCTGTCAGTTTGGCAACATCGTTCTGTTGCGTTTAGTTGTTCGTTCGTTCGTGTTTACCTTTCTGTTTCGATTTGACATTCATAAACTGAATTATTTTACCGACTTGGTGGAAGTTTTTTGTTGCTTGAGTATTCCGGTAATTAAAGCTATGGCAAAATTACGAAAATGTTGTATTATATCCAGAAATTGTAGAAATGAAAATTTAACCTATTGTTTACTTCTCCCTAGTGCGGCAGTGAAATGCTTTTTATCTCACTCTAGAGCTTGATTGATTACAATGCAGTATTATTCACGTTTATTTCTTACTCTGAGATTATTAGTCTGTCACTGACATACTTGTCTCACACTTTAGTCATACGAATTCGTCAAGCAAATTTCCGTCATTTTTTCCATCAATCACTAAGCGACTGATTTTCAGAATTCTTCAATGAGAATCCCGACTCAAATCTTGGCATTCCACGCCAGTAAAATGTAAAGAATGTTGAAACGGTGAAATATCCAGCATTCCTCTTTAGCTCCAGCTCTAGCCTCCCACTTTGTTATCATTTCCAACTAGATTGCCCAGTGTAAATTATAATTTCGGAATCTGCAGTTTCATCACGAATAATTATATCTCATAATTGCTCGAATTTACCGCGACTGCACGAATTATTCGCTGCGAATTTTTGTTCTCGTCGTTGCAGAAAATATTATTCCATGCCGGAATTTTCTGAGGAAATAAACTCTGAATATCGCGAACTAGAGAGTTTTCAAGGGGAGTATAATTTTATACGCTGGTGGTAACGGAAAATTCGATGCCCGAAAGGTGAAGAGGTAGAAAGAAACGTTACAAGACACGGAGGATTTTCTACAGTAAGGATTGAGAACTATGTCATTATTGTTCTTGATTGAGGTCTGTTGTAGTTGGTAGACAATTACACGAGGTGCTGTCCGGTCAGGATTTTTTTTGCTGGATCTGTTTCTATCTAAGATCACGGAGCGAAAATTTTTCACTTTCTACCCTTGGTCAGATCAGATATCTTTAGCCAAACAAATATTCAGTTGTTTGCTTCTTCCGAAGAACGCAAAAAAAAAAAACAAAGAAATTATTATTTCTGTAAACTCTCATACAGAAATTTAATTTTGCCGATGATTTGATTGTTTGCATAATTTTAGCAACCTGTATTTTTCACTAATGCAATTATTAAAATATCTCGGAATTTTTATATTGATAATGATAACCTATGAAAGATTGTCAGTATAAAACAAAAAAATTCCTAAGTTGATTTGGAGCATAACCAATAAATTGAATGTATATTTTCATCAACTATTTCATTGGTGCTGATTACAAAAATTATTATGTTTCAGAGAACCATTCATCTAATATATAAATAAGTGCCAATTTTCGTTGTGATTTAATAACTCAACAACGCCTTCACCGATTTGGCTAATTTTGGTCTTGAATTATTCATGGAAGTCTAGGGAAGAATTTAACGTATAGAAAATTCAAAGGAAATCTTGGAAAAGTGTAAAATCAACATTACAGGTTTTTCATTTTCAGTGCCATCTGTAGTCGTTTTCGAGTACTACGAATGCAAGGCAGTTCCTTTTTTCATACTCCATATAATCTTTGATTAATTGTCATAGATGGCGAACCTGTAAAAACTATTAGAGATTTCAATTTTCAACGAATTGAAATATTAAAATTACCGACATTACACTTCAGTGTATCATCATCAAAATGGTACATTATTGTAATAACTAATCAAAGAAATCTGAAATATTTTTATTTGACCGTAATTTCAGAGTTCACAGAACACTAATATACAGAGTTCGTTCTTCATCACTTCTTTCAAAGGAACGTCTATGTTTCAATAAAAATTCGAGTACAGATGGCATAGAATATTATCAACATATTCGCCATCAAATCAAATATATTTTATGTTCCGTGGGTAATCATGTAGAATCAACAAATGACCTTGGGACGTATTTAAATGCCGTATTGCGCATGCGGAAACAGCGTCATTTATGCGTTATGTTGCCAGACTGTGCACGTGGATTTATTGTAATCAATCGCCAATTGAAAATTAATTCTTGAAATTGGTTATCATTTTTTACATCGAAAATTAAAACTGGAATAATATGTAGGTGAATAGAACTATTAGATTTCAGTTTCCTAACTTTTTTCAATCTAGATCTGAAACAACAACGACACATTTTTTTATAGAATTATAATAGTAAAATTTGGTTATTATGTATTGCCGTGTAAAAAAGCTGTGACAATCTTAGTGTTACATATTTCAGGTCATAATTTAAATGAAAAAATACTTATGAATTGAATTCTGGTATAATAATTTTACTACAATTTTATGATTTCTCAGTTCGACGACCTCTTAAAAGAAAGAACTATTTCACTCAAGCGCCCTATGTTACAGAAAAATATACATATATAATTTATTTTCGTTTCAGGAAGAATATAATATATCATCTGTCTATTAGATAGAAACTGTGAAAAGTATCAAACGTTGACAAATTAAATTATTTTTACGATATTCGTTAAATACCTGATGTATTATCCAATCTGGCAACGTAGCTGTGCATTTGCCGTAATGCGCGCTCAGATTTCAAGGTCATTTGTTGATTCTACATGATTACCGTTTCTACTATTGGAAATAAAGCATTAGAACAATTGGGTATGACCCCACCAAATCGTGGGATACATGATTTGTTTGATCGTGAATTGCAACGTGAGCAGTAGTTCAATTCTAATGATTAACGTTTATTTATACAATCGAATATAACCAAAATGAATATTCAAGAAAAAAATGTATATGACACAATCATTCAAGCCGTTTCCAATATGCAGGTGGATTACATTCCTTGGATGCACCTGGTGGTACAGGCAAAACTTTCGTTGTATCATATATTTTAGCGACTATTCGATCGAAACAGAAAACTGCATTGGCACTTGCATCTTCGGGAATTGCTGCTACATTATAAGAAGGTGGTCGGACCGCACACTCTGCATTGAAATTGCCATTGAATGTACAGGTGATTGAAACTCCAAATTGCAATATTTCGAGAAATTCTGCTATAGCAAAAGTTCTTCGATTAATGTCAATTATTTTATGGGATGAGTGCACAATTGCGGATAAAAATAAATAACTAGAAGCATTTAATCGAACAATGCAAGATTTACAGGGTAATCAACAGCTTTTAGGTGGTGCTCTGTATTGCTGTCAGGAGACTTTCGTCAAACATTGCCTGTCATTCCTCGATCAACTACTGTTGATGAAATAAATGCCTGTTTGAAGTCATCAGTTCTTTGGAGATATGTACGAAATTGACACTGAATATTGATATGCGTTTTCAACTAAATAATGATGCAACTGCCTATGAGTTTTCAAAACAATTGTTAGAATTGATGATGGCAAAATACAAATGGACAGTACCAACGGACTGCTCACCATATTACTGGTAAATCAAAAGGAGAAGTGTGTTTGATACCGCATATCCCTATGATTCCAACGGATATGCCATTTGAATTCAAACGGTTACAATATCCGTGCTTTTTTCATTTGCGATGTCCATAAACAAGGCCTAGGGCGAACACTTCACGTTTGTGGTGTGAATTTGAAGGAATCATGTTTTTCACATGGCCAACTTTATGTTGCCTGTTCCAGAGTCGGTACTCCCATTGTTTATTTATTCATGCTGAAAATGGAAAAACAAAAAAATATTGTTTATCCAATTGTTTAGACTAACACCTACCATAGTGAGAGTACCCAATTCTTTTTAATTTTTAGTTTTTACTCCTTGCAGTCTTCATCATTTAGAAGGCATTGGCAATTGGGAATCGGACATCGTCTTTAGAATGTTTTACCTCGAATGTATATAATATAGTTTTTACTCTTTGTCATAGTTGAGAAATAACATTTAATAGTGTATCTTGTGTTATTTCTGATAAATATAATATAAACATTTACATTATGTTTTTGTAGTGAGTTTTGATGAGCAGTTCCATACATTCGAAATTAGACTAAGTAAGAAATTTTATTTTTTTGTTATATTTCTAAGTTTATTACTATGCCTTATACGTAGCGAAGCACGTACCGGGCAGCTAGTTATCTTATAACTAGAAGAGAACAAAGGCTGTGACTCTGTCAAATTAGGATAAACTGATCTTCTATTCATATTATTGTAATCATAACGATATCCAATTTTTTTTATCATTCCATCAATAATTTACTTCTGAAAGTTCAGTGATGAATTGTTACCTCTTCATCATTTTCAAAGTTTCATAGTATACTTGTTTATTTCCATGATCCTTGTTTTCAATAAATAAAGTACCTAAAATCTTTGCGGTAAGCAATTCCCTTTTCTATTGTCAGAATACTCGGTGTTTATACAGTGAAAAGCAACCGACAACATAATAACGGATGACTGGAAAAAGGCAAAAGCAGAGGTAGCAAATAATATTATGAAAGGAATCGAATAAACTTTAGGATGCCATAACTTACATAGTAACCGCCATATTCTCTTCATTGGTTATTGGCCGTAGATTTATGAAAGAAGTTTTCCCTTTATTGGAATTTTATGAGGTTTATCTAATAGAATACTCCCCAAACATTCATTAGTTCACGGCAGGATCGATTCTATTCCGTCTTGCACTCTTGATTGATTACAATGGAGAGGAAAGAGTGGTTAATTTGACGATGAAAATTTAGACCACGATAGAAGATCATTTGATAACCAAAAAGGTTGTAGCTACAGTGATCAGCTGAAAAATTGTAACTGGATCATAAAGATTTATTTATTAGCCCAAATAAAAATACATTACCAATTTGATAATCACGGCAAATCTCTTTTTATAAATGTATATAAGGTATATATGAAATTTTTGTGTAAGGTTTTCTTGGGTTTATATAATTCGGTTCTGAACAGTAAACAGTTATTAATTTTCCATAAAATATATTTATTCCGACATATGTTCGGCGGTCAATAGCATTTTTCATGGAAAATACAACAATCTTATAGTTTCAGTAAAATAGAAATAGTGAATATCTTCTGAATTAATTCTGAAATTTTTTTTCACTTACTCTGCTATTTTCGTCGAATTACATTTAGTAAGTTAAAAATACGAGACAATTTGCACATATATGTGCCATATTTGACAGAACTACTATCATTTCTTCTTCAACATAGTCCTCTTTTAGCTGGATAAACTCAGTTTACGATTTTCCAACATTGAGATGCCTTCTGAAATATTAACATTTGTCAAAGTCCCCAAAATATGATTCAGCTTCCCATTCCACCTCATCAACGTTTCAATTTTTTCTCAAATTTGCGATTTCGGATTCCACTCGGTCCAATAATGCACAGTAATAGTAGCTATTGTTTTTTATTTTCAGAATAGTGAATATGAACAATATACCACAGGAATCCTAAAACACAGACACCATAAAATTTCTAGACAATGGTTGAGTCTTTGCTCGCTTTGTTGAGATTCCACCCAGTCCTACCCATTCTTTTGATTCTGGTGTGCAGTGGTGAACCCGTTTCACCAGAAGGTACTTATCAGCGCAAAAAATCAGTCCGATTACGGTTTGAAAGGTCCAAACAATGCTGAGGAGTGGGAACACGTTTACATTTTCAATCGATTGTTAGCAAACGCGACAACCATCTTCGGGTTAGTTTTATCATACCCAAAGCATTATGCAAAATTAAAACCACCGACCCAGTTGATAAGGCTACAGTCTCAGTTATCTCACGCACTCTTACTTTAGAAACGTCCAATACAATATCGTGTATTTTTTCGATCATCTTTTTTTGAACGACCTGTTCGGTCTTCATAAAAATGCTCATACGGCCACGTCTAAATTCAGCTGTTCACCATTTAACTGTTGCAATCGAAGGCTAACGGTTAACATATACAGAATCTAGTTCAGATTTGATTTCATCATTCGTTTTTCCTATCAAATGAAGGAAATTAATCACTGTATTCAACTTTTTCCGTTTGTGACTACACCTATTTTGAAGCTCACATTATATTGAGCTGCTGGGTACATAGAGCAAAATTGAGCATACTGTATAGGTTCAGATTGAATCAGAATGGTTCTTACATTTCGATTTGAAACAGTTAATTTTAAGAGTGACGTATTACAATAGATATGCAGAAAAATGCCAAAACTCATGTTTCCAACCAGAGCTTCGAAGTCATCCCTTCGACCCAAGACCTATCTCTTCCTAACACTGGCAACACCTGTCGTAAGACGCGAATTAACCGAGACCATTGTTTACTGCCATCCTGCAGAAACGTGTCCGCTGCCTCCGGACGCTAATCCCCCAGCCGGCTGTATTTCTTCATTTGTCCCCAGATGTTGCTTTCTCGGCGCATCCAGTGAGCTGCGAGGAGCCGAATTGCAATACAAAAGGCCCGAGCGCCGCATACAAAGGAATCGAAGTCGGAAAAGAGTGGAATTCTCAAACTCTCCTCCCACAAAACGGTCCGTTACGGCAAAAATTACGGAAGTTATAATTTATCTTCGAGGTAACTTGTTGAGGTTTACTCGGGGGCATTTGTTCGGAAATTACTTCGTTTAGGGAGAAGAGAGAAAGTGATGATAAGAAGGATGGGAGAATTTTCTGAGTTTTGACTCAAACGGGACAGTATTATATCGAAATGCGAATATATCTTTAGGTTTATTTGGAAGCTTTTTTTGAACTTCGATAGTTCGAAATGGAATTGTGAAAATAACTGGGATGTCGAGAAGGGAATTTCAATTTTATCTTTCGTGATGGTGCCTACGATACCTGTATAACTGTCTTTAATAGTTGCCTAGTATAAATATTACGAAACCCTCGTTTGCGATCAATGTATGGTATTTGAAATTAAGAACCAATTTGCTATGAGCTCAAACAAACTGAATGCATAAAATTGAAGGATTGCTTTCACTCTGTAGCGCATACAAAGGAATCGAAGTCGCAAAAGAATGGAATTCTCAAACTCTCCTCCTTCGGCAAAACGGTCCGTTACGGCAAAAATTACAGAAGTTATAATTCATCTTCGAGGTAACTTGTTGAGGTTTACTCTGGGGCATTTGTTCGGAAATTACTTCGTTTAGGGGCGAGAGAGTGATGATAAGAAGGGTGGGAGAAATTTCTGAGTTCTGACTCGAAAAGGAGAGTATTATATCGAAATGCAAATATTATTTTAGGTATATTTGAGAGCTTTTTCAGCTCTCGTTCTACACGAGTGCTATATCGTTTCAACCAAATATCTGTAATTTTAGAATTTGAGCCGAAAGCGGTCTCAAACGTAAGGGTTCCACTCCCTAATGACGAACCCGTGATCAATTCAATTCTGTCCATAGGGTCATTCGTCCGGTAGTCCTGCCGTTAGCACGATAACTTTCGAAGGGATTGTCCTAGAGACTTCAGGTTTTCAGGGTGAGTTCGGTTCCCAAATGCCGAGGTTAAGTTCGTTTACCAACTAAATCGTACAGGTCATTCAAAATTTATGACCGCAACATCTCAGACAAAACGAAACCAATCAAAATCAAATTTTGTAGTCACATGCAAGATGCTCATAATAAGCGTCATGCAAAATTTTGTGGCCATAGTGTTAACAGAACCATTGTAACGGTTCAAAATAACCATCCTTTATATGAACGTGTTTTGGCGTTTGTTTTATTAAATATTAGAACACAGTTTTCTCTTTGCATCCTAAGTCCATCTCCAGGAATTAATTGAAATCAATTCTTTTAGACAGAAGTATATCTTTATTCATATTTAACAGAAAATATGTTAGAATGCAGGTCAAACACAGGTGGCGATCGTAGTCCATATATCTCAATATTTTTATCAGATCGGAGCTAGATAAGAATTAATCCAGATTCTTCGATTCTTTCATTCCGTTGTCTACCTAAAAAGGGATCAATATTGACAATATCGAAATATTGAAGTCTGAATTTGAGAATTTTCCATTTATTATACCTACCGATTAAATTTAACATATCGTTTCATTGGATTTTGTAGAAACCCTTTTATTGCTAAAAGGTGAGTGTTTTCTACGATGAAATTATATTTTAGGGTTTCTTTGTTATACTACCGAAGGTTTGGATATTGCTAAAATTGAAGTAATTTGGCTTACCGTTACAAGAACAGGACTATTGACTATACTTACCCACCTAAACTATTTCGAATCTTGTATGGATATCTTCGAGTCCAAGACTACGCCATTTTGTGAACAGCCATTTCGTCAAGTAATCTCATTATAAGGCCAGTATCATCCAAAACTATTATTGTTTCAACTATTATATGTATTCCTGAACATCCAGGAAAGGTTTGGTGTAACCAGCACTTCACGATTACGTCACGTTTCATTGTTAAAAACAAACACCACATCTTTGCATAATTTTTCTAGTGAACATTGTCATTACTAAAAATACTAACCCTTTTTGAACACTGTACAACTGAAGTTTATCATTATAAGTTCTTATCATAAAACATTATTTTATTTCATTAATTGTCATCAGAATTAGAAATTATACACTGTTCGTTTCTTGATTTTTCAAACAGTAGGATCATTAAGGGACCCCGCAGACTGCAGACTTTTAATCGGCCGATAGTTTAGTCAGGTTGGGCTGAAAATGCGCATACCGAGCCAACTTAACAAGTTTGCTCGGTGTGCGCACTTTCAGCCCAACCTAACTATACTATCGGCCGATAAAAAGTCTGCAGTCTGCGGTTCTCTAAGAATATGTTTTAAATAAATCAAGTGGCGCCCTTATAAATTAATTATCATTTGTAAAAGGAAAGGAAAGTTAGATAAACCCACGACCTCAATGTTCTCTGGAGAAAAGCTGCCGTCTATATACAGGCCGTCGTAAAGTACTTGGCACCATAAAAATTGGAATATTGAAAAGAAGAATGTTTATATTTCCATGACCAAATATCCGAGTCGAATTGAATTCATTTTCCGAATGAAGATTGATATATTGAATAAATATGCAAAATTCCAAGAGGATGGCATTATCAGAACCATAGAATCGATTTTTTCTGAATTATGAACTTTTTCGAAAAATTCCGATGTTACCGATGCAATCGAGCTGGAATTTTGCAGCAAAATGTTCAATGCCAATTCAAAAATTGTTATATCAAAAGAAAATCTAATATTGCCATGAGATACTTTTTCGAATTTTAGGATATAGATTGGCGAAGTGAATGATCATGCAAATTTTCAGAAGGATTATGAAATAAGAACCATAGAATTTCGATATTTTGGTTATCAATTATTCACATATTTCATTTCTGAATAATTTCCAGAATAGAATTCACTAGCTCCTATGTATTAGTTTCATATTCGTTGGTATCAATCGATAAATATAATCTCCTTCTGTCATAGATGATATATATTAGCTTCAGTTCAGCTACCTTTTTATCACATGAAATCCATCTGGAACTACTATGTATATTATATTGAAATATTTCAACGCAAATTATATTGATTCTGCTGATTATAATATACTGCTCTGAAACCAATCAATCTTGTGTAACTCATTTAGAGTAGTGAGTAATGAACATGAATAGAGAACCATAAACAATTTATCTTTCAGCGTACTCAGATCGTAATATATCTATTATGAAATGTATGCCATACAAACTCATATTTGTGGTCGAAGTTCGGACTGCACATTAGAGCTTTAATACAATCATATTAAAAAGGAATTGTAAAAGAAATTCGTATTATTATAAAGAATAAGTTTGATCTTGGTGTCAGTGAAATCAACCAGATCGTTTGAATTCATTATTTGCTCAAAATTCGAATATTACAAATATTAGTGCCAAACTGCAGAATTTTTGGACCCAAAACCAGCTCGTAATCTACCTGTTCTAAGCACGCCTCAGCCTGTTTAAATCGAACGTGAAATTTCAATGAAAATTTCACAGCTGTAATTTTCAACCGATCGAAATGCGTACTTTTGCCAGATCGCCATACTAATGGATGAATTTTAGTGGAAATTGAGATTGATACTGAATTTATATGAATGCAAAATCTAGCACGATCGGAATTATATTCTGAAAATTAATCGAAAAGGCAAATATGTAAGGAATCCATTACTGAAAATATCAAAATTTAATGGTTCTGATTTCACAATCTCTTCGAAAATTTGCATGATCATTTACTTTGCCAATTATAGCCCCAAACTCGATCTTATTTCAGTCGAAAGTTTTTTCATCGGAATTTAAGGATTTTTTTCGATATTACGACGGACTCTTCTATGGTTGTTTCCACGAACTTTTGTGAACTGATTTGAATTGGAATTGAACATTCAACAGCAAAATTTCCACTCGATCAAATTGTTGGAAAAAAGTTAAAATTTAGAAGAAAATTAAATTCTATGGTCCTAATGATGCGATCCTCTCGAAATTTTTCATGAATATTCAGTATATCAATCTTCCTCCACAAAACAAAGTTCACTCGAATCGGATATCTTGTTATAGAAACAAAACGATGTTCCCTTTCAATCTTCCAATTGAATTTTCTATAGCTCTGTTAACACTATGATCACAAAATTTTGCATGGGGTTTATTATGAGCATCTTGCATGTAGCCGCAGAATTTCATCCCGATTAGTTTCGTCTGTTTGAGATATTGAATAACATAAATTTGAATGGCGATATTTTATGGAACACTATGTACGCTTTGGCTAGTTAACGAACTTAACATCGGCATTTGGGAACCGAACTCACCCTGAAGATTATGAGCATGGATTCCTCGTCAGAGAGTCGAACCTCATCTTTCGAGACCATTTTCGGCTCAAAATTCGAAAATTACAGACATTTGGGTGAAACTATATAGCAGTCGTTTGAGTGGAACTAGCTCAAAAAATTGATACAATACTATTCACAAATTATAGGACGCTTTCAAATTAAATAACAACGTGAGTGGTAGTGGTTATTACAAATCAATAAAATATTTCCAAACTTAATAACAGAAGAAAACCAAAAAGACGCGTCAGATTATACCCCTTTACCATAAACGACCGGGATGACTTCTACTCGAACAAGAATTTCAGATTATTTTGCCGGTCGGCTCCAGCAAGAGAGGAAATCACTCGACGGAACTGCATTCCGCGGGCTTCGTTCGCTTATTTCTGTTACCGAGCAACGGAAATTGCCTTGCGATTTGATATGAATTCGGGAATCCTAGAAGGCCTTTCTGACGGATGTGTTTTCATTAGGATCAGAGGGATGAATTAGCGAAAGGAATAACTGGTTTCTTTTTCCTATCTACAGAAGGTCTTTCACGTGTGGTTATCCGGGTAGGATATGATGGAAGAAGGTAAATAACTTTTGCCGGGAAAAGAACGGGCGTCTGTTTCTCTCGGAATTATATTTGCGCTTCGTACCTCTATATTGAGCAATTTTCGTTTATTACCTCTGCTATTTTTCGTGATAGAAGTTACGAAGTTTTTTCTTTATTGGGTTTTCTACTATTGTTTTTTAAAATAACATACAGCAAATGGCTGTTGTTGGTCCAATATTAATGGTTTTAATTCAATCGAACCATCAATAAATCTAGGAGACTTATAAGGAATTGAAAAGGAAAGAAATTTGTGAGCGATAACGTTAGGAACCTCAGAGGTGACGTTTCTTCAGTACCTTTTCGTATCTCATGTCGTTCAGAGCTATTCTCCATACTGATGAGCCCCAAAAGAGCGAAAGCTGCCTATGGATACTCTGGTTGATATTACCTCCTTGTATGTTCTTTGAGTTGACTAGATTTTTCTGAGTTTTTTATTCATTGATTTCAATCGATTAGTATCATATTCTTCCTTTATAAGGTACCTGATACAAATAAGGTCTATACTCCAGTAAATCCTATCTACAGAGGGTCTTCCATGTGTGGTTATCAGGGTAGGATGTGATGGAAGACGGTAAATAACTTTTGCCATGAAAAGAACGGGCTCCTTATTTCTTGGAATGATATTTCCGCCTCGTACCTCTATATTGAGCAATTTTCGTTCATTACCTCTGCTATTTTTCGTGATAGAAGTTACGAAGTTTTTTCTTTATTGGGTTTTCTACTATTGGTTTTCAAAAAAACATACAGCAAATGGCTGTTGTTGGTCGAATATTAATGGTTTTAATTCAATCGAACCAATAAATCTAGGAGACCTATAATGAATAGAAAAGGAAATAAATTGGTGAAAAAATAATATAAGGAACCTCAGAGGTGGCGTTTTGTCGGCACCTTTTCGTATCTCATGTTGTTCGGAGCTATTCTACACACTGATGAGCACCAAAAGAGCTAAACAGCTGCCTATGGATGCTCCTGTTGATATTACTACCTTGTAGGTTATTTGACTAGACTTTTCTGAGTTTTTTATTTGTTGATTTCAATCGATTAGTATCATCTTCTTCCTTTATAAGATAGGTAAAAACAGGCGTCTGTTTTTCTCGGATTATTTGCGCTTCGTACCTATACCGAGCAATTCTCGTTTATTACCTCTGCTATTTTTCGTGATGGAAATTACGTAAGTTTTTGTACTTCAGAAAATGTTTCTGATTTTTCCACACCCCGTGAAATTTCGAAGGAATACAGGGTCTTTCACGAGGAACCTCACCCATATTTATACAGGAAACTACTGAACGTATTTTCATGAAATTCAGCACTTATGAGTACTTCACGATGCTGATGAAATCTAAAATATTTTCAAGGCATGAGCACCTCCGGTTTTTCCGGAAATGACGTCAACTTCCGTTTTTGAAATCAGAACACCATTTTTTTATTGCAGAAATAGATTCCTTAGAAAATTTCAAGTTATTTTGATGTAACATTTTTCAGTTTGGTTGGAAAATTCTCTCTGAGCGGGAAAATACGAGAAAAAAATCGAAATAGAGCTCCGCTGAAACAAGAATAACTTCGAGGTTTTTGGATGGAAAATTTTCATTATTGGAATTTTTCAAGATGTAAGATTGATGTATCCACTTTAAAAATCGAAATCGCGATTCATGATACAGGGGGTGAAAAAATCGCTTTCAAAGTTAGGGATGACAAATCGTGAAAAATCAATTTTTTCAAATTAGAACCCCATTTTTTATGGCAGATATGAATCTACGTTAAAAAATGATGTGAGTGTATGCATCACACCCTTGCCCTAAAGTGGATATTTTCTGAGTTATTCACAAAAAAATTTTTTCGTCTTGAATTTTCAGCTATTTCTTTTCCCTTCACGCCAAAAAGATGAAATTTTCAGGAACTGTTACTTAAACCATGTTTTAGATTTTACTACCCTAATATGCAAGAGAAAAAAGTTACAGGTTGTAATGATTGATGGCGAATTTTGATTCGAATTTGTATCGAAAACCTCTTTATTCAACTAATCGGCCATCGGTTTTCTCTCCAGTGATAAATAAATACAGTGGAACCTCGATATAACAAATCGGAAGGGAACCAGTAAATATTCGTTATATCAAGTAATTCATAAAACTGAGGTTTGTTATATTGAGGTGAGGTTGGTCCAAATTTGTTATACGAGGTTTAATTCACCTCGTCATTACGTACTCATCTTGTTATAGCGAACTAATTTTGCTCATATAAATGAAACTCATTTTTATTCAAATTACTCATTCATTTTATATTTTCTTTTTCAAAACAATGAAGTGAGTAGGTAGGTTTTTTTTTCAAAAATTCGCAGAACAAAATAAAAAGAGGTGAAAAATCAACCAATTGGTATAAAAGCCTAAATCTAATTTTATTCATCTTGATTGGAAAAAAGTAACAAATTGTAGTTTGTTTTCCACGGTTTCAATCTTCTGATGTTTGAAGGCAAACCAATTTCGTCGGAAAACTTATCTTTAGATTTGAAAATTGTAGCCAATGAACTTGCGGGAATCCCGAACTTATTAGCTATGTCTAATTTTTTTGTAGAAGGATTTTTGTCAACATAATTAATGATGCTTCGCTTTTCTGCGACAGATAAGGAACGCCTTTTACGTTTCTGAGCCATTGCAAAAAAGTGAGGAGCAACACTGATTACTTTCCATCAACTAATTTCGTACTTTACGTAATACGCGTCGAAACCTGTCGCGGCTAAATCACATACATACCTGGTTATTGGTGAAAACGTTATATAGAGGTTTTGAGTTGACGAAATTCGTTAAGTAGAGGTATTCACACTCTTTTAGGTAGTTGAAAATTCGTTATAAAGAGGTTGTTCGTAAAAAATTTTCGTAATGTAGAGGTATGTTTTACATTGACTCTTATGGACGATTCAAGGGGATTATGAAAAATTCGTTAAATCGAGGAATCGTTATATTGAGGTTCGTTATATTAAGGTTGCACTGTAATTCGTTATGAACCATATGCAAAAACTTACCATGTTTTACATTCTCTTTTTAATGATAGATATCATTAATTACATCTGCCAAATTAATGATATCTATCATTAAAAAAAAAAGAATGTAAAACATGGTAAGTTTTTGCATATGGTTCATAAGGAATTAGAAATTCGAATCAAAATTCGCCATCTATTTAGGAACAACCTGTAACCTTTTTCTCTTGCATATTAGGGTAGTAAAATCAAAAACATGGTTTAAGTAACAGTTCCTGAAAATTTCATCTTTTTGGCGTGAAGGGAAAAGAAATAGCTGAAAATTCGAGACGAAAAACAGTTTTTTGTGAATAACTCAGAAAATATCCACTTTAGGGCAAGGGTGTGATGCATACACTCACATCATTTTTTAACGTAGATTCAATATCTGCCATAAAAAAATGGGGTTCTAATTTGAAAAAATTGATTTTTCACGATTTTGTCATCCCTAACTTTGAAAGCGATTTTTTCACCCCCTGTATCATGAATCGCGATTTCGATTTTTAAAGTGGATACATCAATATTACATCTTGAAAAATTCTAAAAATGAAAATTTTCCATCCAAAAACCTCGAAGTTATTCTTGTTTCAGCGGAGCTCTATTTTCGATTTTTTTTTGTATTTTCCCGCTCAGGGAGAATTTTCCAACCAAAACTTAAAAATGTTACATCAAATTAACTTGAAATTTTCTAAGGAATCTATTTCTGCAATAAAAAAATTGTGTTCTAATTTGAAAAACGGAAGTTGACGTCATTTCCGGAAAAACCGGAGGTGCTCATGCCTTGAAAATATTTTAGATTTCATCAGCATCGTGAAATACTTATAAGTGCTGAATTTCATGAAAATACGTTCAGTAGTTTCCCGTATAAATATGGGTGAGGTTCCTCGTGAAAGACCCTGTATAACCGATTTCATGGAATCAACAAATCTGGGAGAGTAAGGAATAGATAAGGAAAAAAAAATTCATGAACAATAACTGTAATAAAAAGTCGGTATACATATATGGACTATTTCCATCCTATTTACTTCTTCTGATCAACCTCAGAACTCTTCGAAAATGTTTATGATGTTTTATAGTTCTCAGAAAACAATCAGTGACTTGATCTATTTTTGCTTCATTCAGGTGAAAACTTTTCTCTAATCTTTTTTAGGCTATGTCTTATCACAGAAGCCAGCATGTTTTTACATTATATCAACAGACGGTTGACTGATGGGATATTCGGTTTGACAGGAAAGCTAGTTTCTCCAATTGTCCACTTCTCAGTTGTTCTTCTTTTGATGTTATGGAGGATTCGCCCCATAATTTGCTTTTGTCTTCATTCAGAGCATGTTGAATTGTTGGATATGCTTTCACTTATCAGTATATATCTCCAAGTTAGATTCACATATTCTATTTGATATCTTTCACAACTAGAATACGAGGAGTTCAAAAATGAAACGAAGACCCATGCATAATTCCGAATAAGTTTCTCGAAATAAATGCCTAAAAATCGGGATGCCTATACACTTGAAATTGTTGGCCAAATCAGTGAAACTCTTCACGAATATAATCATTACAAATTGAATTTTTTGAACGAAAAATCTGATTGGGAATTTGTATCTTTCTGCCCAATTTTATCATCAGAATAGAAAATTGATAAAAAATAGTGGTTTACCGATAAACAGAAACAAAAAAATTTGTGACAAAATATTAGATTCAGAATTAGAAATATGTGAATCGAAAGGAACATTTCCAGATGAGTACCAATTAAGGATGAAATTCGAAAAAAATTTTGGAATTCATCAAGATATTAGATATTTCACTAGAAAACATGTGAAATTCTGACCAATTATTTCGAAAGTTTTGAGTCGAACAGCATGAATCCATTTGAAGAAACTTCCATTCAGCATATCCAAATACTCATTCACAAAAATACAATACAAGTAGAGTAGCTATGCTCGAAAAAGTCTAACACTAAAATTGAGGAAAGCCTTTTCATGATCTCAGAAGGTCATATAAGCAGAACATCTGAACTCAACCTCAAGTTTGGATATCCTGAGTGCTATCCATAGCATTTTATTCATTTATGTACTCATTTTTTTTAAACTTCCCTGAAGAATTCATGTTATGAAGTGGTTTCTTCCGGAAGTTATCGTGATAATCCTTGACCTATGACAAACCGTAAACACAGCAAAGAGATTATGAAATCTCACTGCTAATTTATAATAATAATAATAATAATAATAAATTTATTGAATCCTTTTAGACATTATATATGTATAGGAAGAGTCAAGAGTTATTCAATGACGATAAATACGAAACTAACAAAATTGAGGTAGAAAAGCAAATTAAAAATATAATAGAAAGCAATAATACTAAACACAAAATGCCCCCGCACTATAATAGAAACAAATTAAACAACTTTTTCACAAGAGCAGCCTCCAAATATTCAGTCTTACTGTAAAAACATTTCTCCAGTAAAATCTTCTTAATCTCCTTTTTAAATGCTAAAAATCCCAACATTTTCAGTCTAGTGGGCAAGTGATTGTACAATTCAATGCCACTGAATATAGGTGACTGCTCAAATTTAGTTGTTCTATGTGCAGGAATGCTTATTATTTCTTTGTGCCTCGTATCATATTCATGAAATTGAGAACACTTTTTATGAGTATGTATATTCTTTTGGTAAAGAGCAGACAATTAAGAATATAAATACATGGAAAGCACAATATATTATGACTAATAAAAACAGGTTTACAGGACTCCGGGGGTTTCAGACCAAACATCAAACGAATAATCCTCTTCTGGGCGACAAAAACGTAACTACTGCCCGAGGAAGCACCCCAAAGCATGGTGTTATAACTCATATGGGAATAGGCAAGTGAATAGTACATACCCACTATTGACTGTAAAGGAAATGATGTTCTGAAATGTTTTAGGGCATAAAATGCACTACTTAAGCGCTTGCAGACAAATTCTGTGTGATTCTGCCAGGTTAAACTCCCATCTACGTGCAAACCCAAGAATTTCACTCCATCCGATGACTCCAACCTCCCACGAGTGAGATCGAGAACAAGCCGTTCGCTATTGTCACGTACTCGGAAATGAACGAGATCAGTCTTGTTAACATTAATATCAGTACATTTTTATAACACCAGTCGGAGAAAAACTCCGCCAGCAGCTCACAACGCGACTTAAGTTCGGTTAGACTAGACGCCGTCACCATGAATGACACATCGTCGGCAAACATTATCATCAGTATGTTGGATATGAAGATCACAATAAAATTTCTTATATAATCTGGCAAATCATTTATAAAAAGTAGGAACAACAGCGGCCCCAAAACCGATCCCTGAGGCACGCCCATCTCTAAAGGATATTCATCAGAGTCCCGTTGACCCACTCGTACGAAAATATGTCGATCAACCAAGAAACTTCGTATCCAGTCCAGGAATACTCCCATGAAGCCAAGGTTGTAAAGCTTTTCGAGAATGAAATTGATATTAAGGCAGTCGAAAGCATGGGACAAATCAAAAAATAATCCGGCTACATACAGGGTGTCCCATTACTCGACGTCAACCCGGAACCGGGTGAAAAGGCAAGTAATGCTGGTTGTCAGAAAAATATAAAAAAAAATCTAAGTTGCATGATTTTAAAATAATGGGCATTTAAAAAAACACGCAAAATTCCACACCCTGTGACAGTCTTTTCGCTCCTGTTGCCACAAATATCAACTTTTTCCAACTTTTTTCTTTGCTGTGTAACCTTGAATAATGCTTGTTTAAACTGTAATCAAAATTTGGATACCAGCTGCTCTAGATTTCATAAAAATAGGGCTTGCTTCTCAGAAAAAAAATTCAAAATAAACAATTGCCTAGTTTCAACTGACTGTATTGAAAAAAAAATAAACTACGCAAGTTTGGCATGTTTTGCCAAAAGTTGGCGCATTTAGTAAGGATTCCAAAATGGTATAATACTTGTTAAACTGTAGCTGCTGTAGTTCAAATTTATTTTCCATTGCCTTTGAATACACTTCTCCTTAAACTGCTTCCCAGTAAAAAAGTTCAATGGATTCAAGTCCGGTGAACGGGCCGGCCACCAGATTGGACCAGAAAGTCCGATCCATCTTCCGGGAAAGAATGTTACCAGAAAAAAATTTCCAGAGAAAATGATTTTTTCAGAAAAAATTTTTTTGGAGAAATTTCTCTGAAATTTTTTTTTTCTGGTAACATTTTTTTTCGGAAGATGGATCGGACGTTCTGGTCCAATCTCGTGGCCGTCCCGTTCACCGGACTTGAATCCATTGGACTTTTTTACTGGGAAGCAGTTTAAGAAAAAGTGTATTCAAAGGCAATCGAAAATAAATTTGAACTACAGCATCTACAGTTTAACAGTATTACACCATTTTGGAATCCTTACTAAATGCGCCAACTTTTGACAAAACATGCCGAACTTGCGTAGCTCATTTTTTTTTCAATACAGTCAGTTGAAACTAGGCAATAGTTTGTTTTGAATTTTTTTTTCTGAGAAGCAAGCCCTATTTTTATAAACCTAGAGCAGCTGGTATCCAAATTTTGATTACCAGTTTAGACAAGCATTATTCAAGGTTACACAGCAAAAAAAAAGTTGGAAAATGTTGATATTTGTGGCAACAGGAGCGAAAAGACTGTCACAGGGTGTGGAATTTTGCCTCTGATTTTAAATGCCCATTATTTTGAAATCATGCAACTTAGATTTTTTTTTATATTTTTCTGAGAACCAGCATTACTTGCCTTCTCACCCGGTTCCGGGTTGACGTCGAGTAATGGGACACCCTGTATACGCCGTCATCTAAAGAAGTATAAACGAATTCAGCGAACTGGTACGCTGCAGTCTCCGTCGACCTGCCCGCCCTAAAACCGTGTTGACAATCCGTGATCGAGGAAAATTTGTTCAGGTAACTCAACATCCTGTCGTACACCAGTTTTTCCATTACTTTAGAGATAGAACTCAATATGGATATTGGTCTATAATTAGTTAAGTCGTGAGTAGCGTTTTTCTTCTTGTGCACCGGAATTACCTTGGCGATTTTCAAAATAGAGGGAAACCTTCCAGAGGTGACAGAAATATTTATGAGATGTGCCAAGCAGTTTGATATATTGTGGGCAATAGTCTTCAAAATTTTTACCGAGATCATGTCTTTTCCACAACTCTTTCCATTCTTAAGATTTTTAATAACGATTTAAACTTCATGGGCAACAACTGGTAGAAAGAAAAAATTATTGTCTGTAAGTTGTTGCGTCGTACAAGAGGAAGATCTTCTATCACCATAATGATCAGCAATACTGGATGCCGCAATGCTCGAAAAGTATTTCCCAAAAATTTCTGCCACCTCCTCCGGATCAGAAATAACCCGGTTGTCCACATTCAAGCAAACTCTATCAGAGGAGGCACCACCCATCTCTCCTCTGACCAAATCCCAAATAGTTTTATTCTTACTAGGAGACTGATCAAGAGCGGCTACAAAAAAGTTATACAGATTTCAAATTCCTAGAGTACTGCTTTTTAGCTATTGAGTATCGATTTCTTGATTCCTCAGTTTTCAAGTTTTGACATACCCAATGAAGTTTTTTTAATTCATCACTAGCCCTTCTAATATCATTTGTAATCCAACCGGGACGCTGATGTTCTGCGGAACGGGTTCTTTTGATCCGACATGTTGAATCGAGTAAAGATGTTAAAGTTTTAAAAAATGACTCAAAAGCTTTGTCCACATCGGTTATACTATATAGGTATAGTATCAAAAACATTTCCAGTCGTCAACAAACCCATTTATAATTCAAATACAGAAGTCATAAATACATATCATCACATGTCCCAATACTGAATGTGTGTGTCCTGATATGACATTCAACGTGTTAATAATTGATATGTTACACCATAATCATGCAAATAATAACGTCATATAGATAATTCAACCGATATTCAATAAAGCTCTTGGAAAGGATTCTAAATGTATGAATTTGTTGTTGAATTTGATGCACACATGAAAAAATTTGAAGAAAATTTACTGCTACCATTGAGTTAAATACTAAACTCAGTTCCAAACTCAGTTCTGGTGTACTGCATATTTCTGAAAACAAGTTATTTCAGACAAAACGCAGTTTGTCCGAATAAAGTACATTAGGATGCGCATTATTAAGGACAAAAATTTGACGTTTATAGAAATGGTCAATGATTAATTTTCTCTGCATTAGAGAAAATATGTTTATCAAAAAATTCAAGAAAAGCCTTAGCAGGTGCTTTTGATCGCTTGTTTATTGGTGGAAGAATAATGCTATTACCTCAAAATTTTGTATAGGACTTGAGATTCGAGCTGGTTATATGAATACAAAATGTCAGAACTATCAGAATTATATACTGGAAATTATTCAAAAAATTAAATATTTTGGAAAAAAACAATATTTGAAAAAAAATCAAATTCTATGGTTCAGATGATGCGATCGTCTTTAAATTCTGAATGGACATTAAGTATATCAATTTTCATTCACAAAATAAATTCCTCTCCAATCAGATATCTTGTTATGGAAATATGCAGTTTCTTCTTTTCAATATTCCAATTGAATTTTCTATGGCCACAAAATTTTGCCATGAGGCTTATTATGAGCATCTTGCATGTGGCTGCATTTCGTTTCGATTGGTTCAGTTCTGTTCTGAGATATTGAGGAGCAAAAATTTTAAATGGCCATATTTTTTGAGACACCTATTGGAATTGGCTGGTTTAAGAACCTAACCGCAGCATTTGTGAACTTAACTCATCCTGAAAGTAATCGATCCCTTCGAAAGGTATCGTGCTCACGACCAAACGGCCGGTCCCACGGACAGATTTGAATTTGACTACGAATTCGTCATTAGGGAGTCGAACCCTATCGTTTGAGACCATTTTCTGTTCAAGATTCGAAAATTACAGACATTAGGGCATGACGATATAAGCACTCGTTTAAGTAAAACGAGCGCTTAAAAACAATAAAAAACGCCAGTCCTAATTTTTCATATTTAACGGTGACTTTTATAGATGAATTCTTTTTATCCTTGTTCCTTTATTTCAACCACAGATTACTTTTGCTGCCATGACATTAGCGTACTTCGATAGTTCCCCTTCGCTAGTGTTGATGATGTTGAAGTTGAAATTAGGTACATAGTTCCGCAGTCACCTTGTCATTTATGCAAAATGGCGAATGCGCTAGGGTTTAGAACACAAAAGATGATATGACCGTTGAACAACAACAATTTAATGATATAGAAAGTTGAGAATTCAGAATTTTCCTATAATCTAACCTTACCTGAGCGAATTAGAATCACTAGCTCGCAGCAAATTAGTTTTCTTCGTGAAAGTTGGTAATTCTTAATGACTTTCTATTGAACCTGAATAAATTTATTAGATGTTGAACATGTTTCAACTTATTTGGAATATATTCACATAAAAATCGAGAGAATGACAAAAAATGTTTAGGGTCATTTTATGTTCGAAATAACTTTCTTTACGTTAGTTCTACATTGAACGCTCTTAGTTTAACGCTGGCTGAATGTAAGCAACTTGTGTATTTTACTTCACTTACTTCTTGCAGTTTGCTAAGTTGAATCGAATTTCGAATGATATTCCTTTATAATCTAATATTAGAACTGGGGTCATTATGGCTAGGTTTTGAGATCATAATGATGTTCTGGAATATAAATGAAGCTGTGTGCCATGTGGTCTGCACTGTTACTGGTAAAACTTGTACCAAAACTGTTATACCATTGTTCAAAGAGGAACAATCTTCAAACAATGGTAATACGATGTAAGTGGTTCGAGAAGGTCGTGTTAAGAGTAGAGTTGCGACAATGAGCTGACAGTTTTTAAAGAGTTATTGGTTCCGGCATATGTGAATTTTACCAGATGTGATAATTTTCAAGAGATAGGCGATAAGAAATCAGTGAGTAGAAAGGGAGCTTAGAGTAACTTCTACTGAAATAACGACAGAGCTCTGCGTTGATTCGAAAGACATGAGTTAGAAGACGACCAGTGTTGGAGTATAGTCTAGATATAGAAATCGAGCGAAGTTAAGAATCTAGGGATAAAAATCGGGAGAAGAGATAAAGTCGAGGTTAAACTTGAGCAGTTATCTAAAGCAAAAGAATAGGAGGACCTTCGAAGTTCAGCAGCTGGGGTAAATGTGTTACCATTTATTTTGAGTGTGTAAATAAACTGTACATAGTAATACAGTATTATTACTGTGTACCAACTTTCAAAGTTCCAATCATACCCATTAGATAACGTTGTATTAGTAAAAATCCTACATAAATATCCCAACTAAAATTTCAAAGGAGCATTACATTCTTGCCTCGTGGTAAAGATTCCTGTTTACTATGGAAGTACAACAGTATTCGTAACTCGTATGCCACATAATTCAAAAATATTGAATAATATTCTAATCAACCTAGGTGAATTCCTTCCATGCTAGAGTTTCATCTCATAGGAAGACATCCTCCTGGTATCATTCTATATATCTCGTACCTCCTCCAGAATATTCATATTTCGTCGCGATCCACTCGAAGCGAAAACATTAGGCTACATTCCTGACGAGATGGAGCGTCCAAAACAATTCCATTAACCTCCCAACTAGAGCGAAGCGTCTGGTAAACCTTCGCAATCTTCTCCCCATCTTTTCTTAACGAAGTGGGCCATGAGAACACCAAACAACTTCCGTCGATGCGGGTTGGGGGAGGGAAAGTTATCGATTGTCTCTTTCTCTTCCTCAAGAGCAATAAACTCCTCCAGGTGCCTTTAAGGCAACTTTTACAGGAAATAACATTTGATTAAGGATGAGTTTTATATCGGGGTAAATACACTACAGGGACTCGCCTGACTCTTCTTATAATATGGGCAATTTTCTACTTAGCATGCCGCCTAATTTGGGATGGAGAAGGTAAATGGGATTATTTCCCATTCCGTGCAGGCACTTATGTAATTTACTTGAGATACGCTCCGATTTATATTGCCTACAGAATAGGAGTATTCGGAATTGGTAGATTTCGTTCAAAACACCGATGTGTAGCGTTCTAACTTTTCAGACGTAACCTACTGTATGTCAGAGTAAGAAGTAAACATAAGGGATTTTTTAGCGAGATATCGTGTTATAAACGGTAACTGTAAAGTAATAACCGCTATGTTTTTGCGAAGAAACGGTTACCTGTGGTTATAGGGGAAGTTTATATGACGTAAGCAGGTGACGTCATTGATTCTTAAAACGGTAACTGCAACTGTAACCGAAGTCGGATGCTGTGTAACAGGCGGGAATGCGGGAATCTGACTCTAACCTTAAACAAATTCGGTTTTGCATTTGGTACAAATTACAGTAAAATAGAAAAATATGGAAGGATTTGTGGAAATAACCCTAAATAATAAGGGAGAAGATCTCACTGTAGTAGTACCGTATGAAACGGCACAAGTGTTATTAAATGGTGAGTTAACTTTTTTTGTAATAGGATGGGTGACTATAAAAGTTTTTCTAGATCCTGATGCTGCTAGAGTTTTCATCGATACAATTGAATCGAATAATAATAATATGGATTGCTCAGAACTTCCGAATGAGGATGAGAATAATAGTACAGAAGTGCTATCCAAGTTACTAGTTTGGTCAAGTAAAAAACCATCTAAGAGGGACCATGATGCAACAAAATTTTTCCTTCAAATAAGAGAGGAATATTCTTCGAAGTTTGACGACAGAAAAACTATTAAAGGGCAGATTTGGTCGTCAATAGCCAAAAAAATGAATGAAAATGGATTTTATGTTGGAGAAGGAAGAGATGCCATCGAAAAATGTAGGATGAAATTTGCCAATCTCCAAAAGCAATACTTAAATCACGTGAATCACGTTAAAAAAACCGGGGAAAGCCATAAAAATGAGCCAGTTTATTTTTCTGAGATGCACAGTATCTTCGGGGCAGAAAAGATAAGGTCAGTCCACAGAATCTTCAGGATACTGAAGAAAATACATCAGAGGATGTTTCAAAAGACATCTCTGTATCATATGAAGAAGTGGACTGTACCAATCAAAATTTGATCAATGATGAGGAGGTTGCCAGCAGCAGCAGTTGCGACAGCTCAAAGATCAAGAGTAGGTTCGCTGCCAAGACTACTATCAGACCCAAGAGCACCAACATGGCCCTTATTGATACTATTAAAGAAATACATAATGATAACTCACAATTGAGGAAAAATGAGTTTGAGGAACTGAAAGCTCTTTTGGAGACACAGAATGCCCAAAGGGAGAGATTTCTCATGTGTTTCCAATCTTTTGTTAATTCCCAAAATAAAAATTCATCAGCAGATTCTTCTAAGGGAAATTTGTAATTATGTGATCAGAATATAAGTTGTGACTCTTTTTGTTGTATGGACCCAATGTGTTTCATTCAACATTTTATCTTAAGGCCAATGATTTGGGGAAATAATTCTCTCCCCTTTTTCAAGGCCAAGATAACTCTTGGTTGACTGAGATACAAAACAATCAAGATGTTAGAATTGGATGCAAATAGATTTACATTGTCTTCTTTCTCACTTGACTAAGTTATTTTGGCCTTGAGAAAAGGGAGAGCTTTACCCTGAAACATTGACCTTTTGATGGAATTAGATAGAAATACATCATATCCATACGGCTCAAAATGCACACCGTAATACATATTTTGTATCAAAATTTTGTTATTTAGTTATAGAAAAAATTTATGTTTTGTTAAGAATACCAACTGATATTTTTTAGAGTTTTTATCTTGAACTTATTGTACATGGATTTTTATGATAATAAAATTTTTATAAATATAATAAAACAAACTTAATTGAATATATATGTATTTTCAAGTTTTGTGACAAAATTAATATTTTTCAGTTTTCCTGTCTTAATCTCCACAATAATTGGGCGATATAATTTCGCTTTTGCTGCCCTAATAGCTGTGCTTCTTGATTTCCATCATTATAAACATTGGGGATATAATTATTATTTTCTATATTATCTTCTGGCCATTCATCTCTCAATAAATAACAGAAATTGTGTAACACACAAGCTGCTGTTACAATTTCGACAGCCTTAGATATGGAATATGTGTTGATGAATTTGAGACGAGCCCATCTTTGCTTCACAGATGCAAATGTGTTTTCAATTCGAACTCTATCTGCACTCAATTTTTGTTGTGGAATCTTTGAACTGCTGTTAAGTTACTAATCCTTGAATATGGTGTCATTAACCAACATCTTATTGGGAATGCAATCTCCTATCAAGTGATATTCATCTCTAGGGAAGTATTTATGTTTTCCATGAGTTTCAATATTATTTACCAGAGCAAAATTGGATAAAACCTATAAAGATGTATTTAGCATTACCTAAATTGAACCAAATTTAAGAAATTTTACCCTTGAATCATGGACCGATCCTGGATAGCCGACAAAAATGTAGGTAAAAATTTTATCATATGTGCATATGCCCATTAAATTTATTGAATGACTCTGATACCGGTCAACATAACTATCATGCTGTGCGAGTGGCACTTTCAGTTGAATATCAACTGCACCAATAGTGCCTGTGTAAACAACAATGTACTATTATTATAATAACATTCTAATATTGACTACCTGGATAATTTGAAAATTGATGTTCAATTGCTTCAAATTCTTCTTGACTTTTTGGCCACTTTATGTATTCATTTTTCATGCTGACGATAATATATAAAAAAGCATTAACAATATTCATGACTGTAGAACTGACCAAGTCAAAACGATCACCTAAAGAATGTAATGTCTCTTGTGATGCTACATAACGTAAAAACACCAATAAAGATTTTTCAGGATTGGTGGGATATCTTCCACCTCTATACTTCTTTCTTATTATATTGTGGGTATCCCTTTCCATAGTGGTTGCCAATAATTCCTTGAATGTACTTATATCCATTCTAAATAGTTGGAAGAAAACTAAATTTGTGTATCTCGTCAACCAAAAATGTTCGTCCACTGGTTGTCTCTCATGTTTGTTCCTCCAAACCAAATAAAAATTGAACGTTGTTTCATCCATAATACGGGTGAATAGATGTTCAATTATTTCAATATCATCGCTAAATATTATAAACTCCTCAAGGCAGGGGACCACGACTGCTATAGTATCCATAATATCTATACTATATAAATATTTATGATTAATCGTTTTGATTTGAATTAAACCGTAACCGTAAAATTTTTGCGAGAGCTAATAACCGTTTACTCATTTCTGCGGAGGGAAGTGAAAAATTGACGACTGACAGTAGTGGGGGATTTAACCGCTCGGTTCCTAGCGGTTACTAACTTCTCTCGCTAAAAAACCCTTATTGTGATGCCTCTATGCGCGAATAGCATTGCATTGAAATCAACCAAGCTCTAGAGTGAGCTATAATAACCAGAATACTCTTAAGCAATGAACTGCCACCAAATCGGTAAAATAATTCAGTTTATGAACGTCAAATCGAAACGAAAATATAAAGAGCGTAATCGCATTACTAAACAGTTAACAGAACGATATTGTCGCACTGGCAGAATTGTCTACAGACACTTGTTAGTACCATAGATAAATTAACTCTTATATATAAATCAACTCTCCAGATGCCCAACTCTCGTACTAAGAAGTGGTTTCACAATCATCAGAGACACATGCGTTTGGATGCATGAACTACTGGTGATATGGCAGAAATTTGGCGGGATTCAAATAATATCGTAACGTTTTCATCCTGGGTTAAGTCGATTGAAAATTTTTTATTGTCATATCCAATTGGCTTATTATCATTCAGCATAAAATTCAAGTAAAATGATAATAAGCCAATGGATATGACAATAAACAATTTTTAATCGACTTAACCCAGGATGAAAACGTTACGATTTATTTGAATCCCGCCAAATTCCAGCCATATCACCAGTAGTTCATGCATCTAAACGCATGATGTCTCTGATGATTGTGAAACCACCTCTTAGTACGAGAGTTGAGCATCTAGAGAGTTAATTAATTATTAACTCAGGAACAATTTTAATTAGCTAAGAGGTATTTTAGTTCATCTCAAATGACGTAAAAATTTTGTCTACTTGAAATAGATAAATTGAAATAAACAACCCAAGGTATTTGTCAATATAAATACCAACAACTGTTGTTTCTTCAGCTGAAGTGAAAGAATGAAATATTAGATCATTCTATTTTTATGAATAATTAGATGATATAATTATAAATTATGAGATACAAATAATAATTGAAAACTTACATTGAATCTTTTCTACAATATATGAAGATAGTATTTCTGGCGAAAGCAGCAAATTTCCATCAGTAACTTCAATAAGCAATAATTGATTCAATTCATCAACTTTCCGGCACAGATATTCAATGAATGGTAGTCAACGGGTTCAATCAATTCAGTCGGAGTTATTGTCATTCGAATGTTGTTGATATTTATATTTCATATTTCGAATACACATATCAGATCACTTCAAAATTTGTTATTTAGAAGTGAAAGGATAACAAGCAAAATTCGGCTTGTGTTGGGCATCTAGAGAGTTTATTTATCTATGGTTAGTATCTACCATAGTAGTGGAGCCGTAGAGCAATTATACCAACACGAAAAAGATACAGCATAAGCATAAAATACATATAGATAGGCAACTCTCGGACAAAATTTTGTTTCGATGAACATCTATGGGTGTATGTGCAAACTAATATAAGCTAATTTTTGCCAGCGCCCTTTTCCCCTTGATTTAAAATCGCGTTTCGGTTTTCGAATAAATAGATTCTACTTTGCTGCGTCAACAAATGCGTGAAAACACGTCCTTTAGAAAGCCGTGGTGAAAGCATCTCTAGGTTTACTTTTACTCTGAGTACTGTAAAGTTCGGTTTCGGTTGATTATCTTTATTGGAACTAAAAATAAATGACAATCGAATACCTAAATCAGATTATTAGATCTCTCAGAAAAAGATAAGTGTACCAATTGAGAAAATAATAAAAATTGAAAGAGGTCCTGACGTGAAATCAGAAACTTTGTGCTCTTGTTTATATAGGTTGAACTAAAAATCAAATTTGAATATTCTTAGACTGAGGAAATTAAATAAAATTAATAAATGAATAGAATGGAACCAATAGGTCTGATGATATTCATTTTGATTGATCGTTTTTCCAGTTCAAATCAAAATGAATAAACTTAAGACTTCAAAGTATCTGGCAAAACCAGAAATCTTATTCCAGACGCGGTTCGACGACAGATTGTTAGATGTCTGGCATGGAAGTCAACAACTTTAATCACTCGACCATGAGGACTTCAATATATCGACCCAAAATGGCTTCTTTGTCATATCCGTTGATTCGAAGAGTTGAGTCCATAAATAATAAATTGAAACCAAAAATTTCTGGCAATGTACAAATTGGAATCAAAGTTCATTCAATATGATCAACCGAGAAACGGTTTTTGACTTGTATAAGCAGAAACCTATTTAGACATGTCAACTGCATAAGCGTTATATAGAAATGAGCACAGAGAGTTTTAAAACTAAGTAAACCTAAAAATGTTTTTCTGGTCAAACTTCTCTCAGAAATCGTTGAATCATTAGATTTCCATAAAATTTAGCATTCACTTATCAATCGAATGAGTAGTTTTAAATTCACCATGAAAATCTTGAGTCCCTACTCCTACTGCTCCAGAGTTAAGTGACAAAATTTTGCTTGTTATCCTTTCACTTCTAAATAACAATTTTGAAGTGATCTGATATGTGTATTCGAAATATGAAATATAAATATCAACAACATTCGAATGACAATAACTCCGACTGAATTTATTGAACCCGTTGACTACCATAAGCGGGGCATTCTGGTCTTGAATTCATCCTCAAAAAATCATCCTGTTCCAGGCCCGCCCGACCTTTTGACCTCTTATTCTTCATCTGAGGTCAACTATAATACACTGTTTCCTCCTGCAAAAAAATCTAAAAGTTTTCTCATTCGAATACGGAATCAAGTTAGTATAAATCCGAAATGTGTATATATTCTCAAAATATTCTTGACATTATGCATCAATACCTCATCAAGTTCAATTCTAGAATTACTGAATAGAATTCAGAAAATTGCCCTTATGATGATATTTAAAAGATATCTTCACGTTGACTGTTACTTGGGTTGTATTAATGCACTAATAGATATTGACGTTCCTTAATGATTAGAATGGGTCAAAACAGGGCGTAGCCAGGAATTAATTTCGGGGGGGTTTTGACTTTTGGCAATTGAATTGTAGGTTCCGGGAATTGTGAGGTTTGCTTTCTGTAGCAAGTATTTGTGTTTTCAAGAATTCATAGTGATACAAATAATTTTAACTAGATTTCAGAAATAAGTGGTTCAAGTGCAAAATGAAAGATTATTTTTGCAATAAAAATAATTCTGAAACATTTCGGGGGTGGTTTGAACCCCCAAAGCTTCCTCCCCTGGCTACACCCTTGGGTCAAAATAACGAAACTTTATAGCTGACATTGACCATAGAGAACCACATCTATCTGAAATGGCAACATTGTTAGTCATGCTATGAAGAATAGATTTTGAAATATTTTCGATAAAATGTACCTTCATTTTCAAAATAAAAAATAGATTCTTGAACAATAGTCCGAAAAGTAGAATTCTCAAAAGAAGGCGTGAGGTGGTCGGAAGATTTTTTTTTGCTTTCCGGTCACAAATAGTCACAGTCGTCTAGCTTTCCACATTTTTACATATTCAAACAGTTCACATAGGTCAAAATAGTTATTTATTGCACCAAGTGCGTTATATGGATCCTAACGCCCGGAGGGAAACATTCGGCCCGAGGCCTTTGGCCCGAGGGATATATTTGCCCGATGGGCGTTAGGATCTAATAACGCTCGTGGTGCATACAAGATTTTATTTTTCACGAATATATCATTTAATTGCAATAAAATTCGATTGCTCCTATGATTTTTTCCATTTAACTTTCAGTAGTAACCATGGCATTTGTTAATATTTGAAGTTCGTTATTGCTGTCATCATTTTATTAAGTGAATGTCATTACTGTTTTCGTTGTGAGCGGGCGTTATGATCCATAATGCCGCTAAAATGCCCACGGGCAATGAGTGTATTTATTAGCAACCGTTTCTAAGGTAAAATAAACAAATAATGTACAGTGAAAAAATAAATGAATAATTTTATGGAAGAAGAATGAATTTTTGTGTGATGTAAAATTCAAACATTTTCTTGAATAATACACATACAGAATTCCATCATAGTTTCATGTTTCAATTCAGAAATTCTTGAAAAATTTGAAACAACTTTTAAGAAAATTATTGTGATATTTCTACTCAATAAATCAGCGACTATGTTCATTTCAAAATGATGGCATCTCGGGCGGCTGTGAGAAGTCGAAAATATGTTGGTATCGGTCCGTTCGGTGAATTTCGATTTGCCGATTTTAGGTTGGTGTTGAAAATATCACTGACTTTGACTTTTTCCAGTTTGAGTTTTAACCTATTGAAGATATTTCGAATTAATTTGTTAATAGGTATCAGTTGATATTCTTGATTTAATCGACAAGTGGATTTAAATATCTTGAATCTACTTTGATTTGATTACTGAATTGAAAACGGCCGGAATACAACCAGATTCCTCTCATCTTACTGCAAGGGAACGCCAGGCAGTGTATCGGTGTTAGCAGATATTTCTGCTAGTATTAATGGCATTGCGCTCGTTTTTCAGGTAAACGATCATGTACAATGTGTTTCATCCTGATTAAGTAAGTTTAAAATTTCAGATTTCTCCTAGAACTGTCCGAAGAATTCCGGAGAAAAAAGTAGAAGGCAAGTTGCTAGAGCCAGAGTTAGCACTGGAAGGAAACCTATTCCACATGATTATACCTTCAAAGAGACATTAAACGACTTTATTTTTTCTAAAATCAAAAACAATGAGTGTATTTGATGGATTTTTACTTGGATATGATCTAATTAGTTGACAGTGGTATCAATGATACGGATTAGCATAAAACAATGAATGGGGAACTATTTCATTAATGGATTACTGAACAATAATACCTTGTCTGCAGTTATTTGATACAAAGTGTGTCATTATCATGGGTAATGCACCATATCATTCAACAGAGTTGATTATATACCTATGACTGCTTCTCATAAAAAAGTAATCGGCAAGGGCTACAAGAACATAAGTTTCCTATAAATGATAAACTTAAAAATACTTGAATCCTTTGTTGGATTTTATAGAAAGTTGAATTGTTAATACAATTTTGATGTTTACTCTAACAGTTATTTACATGTTATGTTCGCTTCGGAGCACTGCATTCAGAAGATAATTCTAATATGTAAATAAATAGTAAAATGTATAAGTCTATAAGTATTCCACTGTACTTTTAATAATTATTTTCAATGAATCTATGATTGCATATAATATTTCTGTCTCCAATTAACAATAAATTTTTGAATATGTTCTGAATGAATTTTCTCAATTCTGTACCGAAGCTTATTTTAGTTTTTCACTGTAAATTGTCAGTTTTAAGCAATGTTAAGTGTGTTCCTTACCCATACGATAAGGATTGAAACAAAATTTAACTTTTGCTTCCTCTGAATTCCAAACACTCAAAGGAACTCAATCAACTTTTATCTAAAATGACACCGACAAGACCTACAAAAGCTAAATTGACAATCGTTTCCAATAAAAGCCAAAATACACCATTTCTCTATTCTAGACTTAGGGAAAACTGTGTGTCATCTTTTGGGGATCTGAAGAAATAGTAGATACTTAATTAATATAATGGATATGTTAAATCAACAAACAAATACTCAATTATTCATATCAAACGTAACTAAGGCATATGAATGAATGAAATCATTATTTAATCTGTGCAATAGTATATTCTAAAACAAGTATGATTTCATACAAAAATGATAACATCTTGTGGTCCACATGTTCACTTTAATTTAACACCTTGCCCACACACTCAGTTCATATTTTGGCTATTCATGAAATATTCCTCTTACTAAAACAGACAGAATCGGTGATAAGTTTATAAAGTTATACAATGTGGTACAATTAATGTACATACTGAATAAATTCTTTAATTTGTGTTTTGTCTTATGTATGACAAATTGGTCCACACCTTTCAAAGTATCAACAAGTTCTTTTTGTTTCGTTTCACCAGTTTGGCTATCTCAGTGAATTTGAGTGAACACACTCATTTAAGTTTAATTACAAATAAATTTGTCAGAGAAAAGAAAATATATCTTAATTATTTCAATAGAGTCTCAATCTTCATCAGTGAATTATATGAATGACATCTCATTAAAGTACTTGATAGTTTAAGTTTTGTTTATGAGGCAGCGACCATTAGTAATAAAACCGAATCCCATTGATTTAAACTGGACTGAAATATAAATGACTGTGTTTAGTTTTAATGATATTCACAAGCTTAGGGGCTATACCTATTCTTTTCTTCGCTCTTAGCTGCAAATGATGGTAAATACGAAAATT